>JAPDFK010000116.1:0-123318 GCA_027569635.1 Lasiosphaeriaceae sp. G1095
GGCAGGGTGTGGGCGTCGTCCGGGGGAGGGCGGGGCTTGAGCTCCTCTGTGGGCTGACCACCCTCTCGCAGTCTTCCTATGTTGGCATGTAAAAAACAAACCCCCCCACCCCCCCCCACCCCCCCGGGGCAGAAAAAGACCCAATCTGAAGTTCAGTGCCCAGTTCTGAATGCATCGTTCCTTCCTTCTCGCTTCCACAGTGCCTTGCCGCCAACACTGAGTTTGAGTCCGCCAAATTGCACTGTCCTGCACTGTACGAAGCCACAGAATCAGTAGCCTACAGCCCAGTGCACACAGACCGCAAACGCCCAGATCCGAGGCGGCATCCCCCTTTCTGCCCTGCTCCAAAAGCAGTCCCCTTGTTTTTTTTTTGGTCTCTTTTTGGCGCGAGTTCCAGGCAACACTAGCACTGTTTTGGTGAATTCGTGCAGCAGAACTGCCAAGTTATCCTTGCTTGGGCAAAGGCCGCCTCAGTCGCACATTGTTTCACTGTTTTGCACGATGGACCAGCACTCCATGTCAGTCAGGCGGGCACGTTACACATCCTTCCGTTGTCGGGGAGCCAGCAACGACAGAGTCACGGCTCGTTTGCCAAGGCTGCCCTTTTTTTTTGTTGTTGTCGGGACTGGATTGGAAGTTGTGAGCGCGACTGCTTTCCACACCACCTCCAAGTTCAACCGTGACCCATCCATCCTTGTGCGGCCCATGGATCCTCGATCCTGGTCGTCATCCTGCAGACCCCGGTCACTCGGAACGCACAGGTCAGCGGAGGCGCCAGCGCCCCAAGTTCCAACATCCACGGCTGGCTCCCTTCGCATCGCTGCGCTGCGCATCCAACTTGCCGTGCGTGTTGCCGGTCCTTGGTGTGTGCCACTCGCTGTGCCTGCCCTGGTGAGGTGAAGTGTGTGTGTGTCGCTCCACTGCACAGTTTGGGCCGCCGTACTGGATGGCTGCATGTGGGCTGACTGGATGGAGCCAGGTCAGGCAGGTACGGACAGAGACACTCGCTCCAACGCACTGTCTCCCGCACCGTGTGGCTGCGAACCGCCAAGGTACCCCATGGACCCCCCGCCGTTCGCCCTCCCCACTGGTGGCTTTTCTGTGCAGGTGGTGGAACGCTGTGCGCTGTGCGCTGTGCTTCGTCTTGCTTCAATGCTTCTCCCCCCAAAGGCGCTTGGCCCGCCTGACCCGCCCAGTGTGGGAGCCGCCCTCCCTTGGTCCCTCCGCCAGGCCCACCATACTCCCGTTCCTGGTCGTTTTGCTTTTCCATCTAGGTTCCCCCCCATCCCACTGCTCTCTTTTTTTTCTCAGTCTCTCTTTTTGTCAACCTTGATCGCGCCCATCGTCACGTCGTTCGCGGCCAACCCTTCCCCTTCCCTCTCCCCGCTTGTCTTTTTTTCTCACCACAGTCACTCTCTTGGAAACCAGCTATTCAGCCCATTCATTCACCGGGTCCCGTCCATTCATTTACGGGTCCATTTACCTTCTTTTCGGCTTGAACCACTACTTTTTAAAACCCACCACAACGTTAGCCCCTTGAGACCGACCTAGGACAAGGCTCTCTCGATACGACCTCCTGTTTCCGCACACACAAACGGATACACGGACGACACTCATTTGCAGCTGACGATTTCCATATTGTTTTCGATCATTCCTTCCAATTGCTCTAGTTTTAGAACGCGAACGCGAATATACCCACACACCATCGCCTTGCCTATCGTGGCTTCATCGACATCCCCGGCTCCCCCTGGTCCGATCTTTGGCCATCTCGACCTTTGTTTCTTCATCCCTTCTGCTTCCTTCGGACGAGCCAAAACATTGGCCCCTTTTGGTTTTATTTGAGCGTGCTTGGGTACAATAAGGAGCGAAGGGCATCGCATAAATAATACCTCTTCACATTTGGGCGACCTCCCCCACACGACGAACACGGATCTACGGGCCTGAAATGGCTACCGATGAGGTCAAGCACGAGGAGACACTGGCGCCCCCAGCGCTAGCTGTCTCCGTCTCGCCATCTTCCAGTCATGCTCCCCCTCCCACTCCTGGCTCGGCAGGCAAGAACAACCAGACGCCCTCGCCATCCACGCCTGCCTCCAACAGCCAGGGCTCTGCGTCAAGACGTCCTCCGCGCAAGAGCACCCTCACACAGCAGCAGAAGAACCAGAAGAGGCAGCGAGCAACGCAGGATCAGTTGACGACGCTTGAGCAGGAGTTCAACAAGAACCCAACCCCTACTGCCACGGTTCGCGAAAGGATAGCCGATGAGATCAACATGACCGAGAGGTCTGTCCAGATCTGGTTTCAGAACCGGTGAGTGCTTTTGTATATCTGAAATTCTCTCTACGCTAGGAGGCCATTATACTAACGGTCCAGCAGACGTGCCAAGATCAAGATGATGGCCAAGAAGAGCCTCGAAACCGGTGAGGACTGCGACTCGATTCCCGAGTCGATGAGGCAGTATCTCGCATTGCAAGCTATGGAGTCTGGCAAGAGTCTGGGTGGCTTCTTTGGCCGCACAGGTCTCTTGCCGTATGGGAACCAGGGCATGCTCGGCGGCGACCAAGGCGGACAGGGCAAAGTTTGTAGGTGCCACCGAGTTCCAATAATCTGACTGTGCCTAACCTCTGCAGTAATTCACCATCTCACCTGCCGATCGCTTTCCGTTGGCAAGTGGACTCGAGTGGGCCAGAATACGATGGACTTGATCATCTTCTATTCGCCCGACAAATGCACGATGACCTACTACATCAACAACGAGCAGGCCGGGTACAAGATTGAGTATCCGTTTGCTGCAATCAAGAACATATTCCTTAATAATGCCGAGGCGGATCATCTGGGCGGCATCACGATCGAGCTTTTGCATCCGCCAAACTTCTACATGGACTCGGCTGCGACCTCAACTGGGTTCTTCCAAGTCGGCGACTTTACTGAGGACCAGCAGGCCTCTCGAGTGTTGACCCATCATCTCGGTGGAAACCCAAAGGTGCTAAGTGGTCAGCTGGCCAAGCTGGTCAGTCTTGAGGCTTTCATGCATCGTCATAGCCCGAGTCCCATGTTTGACCAGCTCCACCATCCTCTGTCCATGTCGGCCCCTGTCTCGCCCACTGCCCGGCCTTCATCGCAGCCCAACTTTGCGCAACCGCATGTGGGCATGTTCCAGGAAACCCAGTGGGGAATTTCGGCTCACCACGGCATGATGATGCGTGGAGGACCAGGCCACAAGAGACAGCGGAGTCGCAGCGTGCCGGGCCCGATCGATTTTCAGACAATGCAAATGTTGCAGAATCCGCCGAGCTTCCACATCACGCAGCACGAGAATCAGCATCACAACCACAATCCACACCTCTTCAGCCCGATTCCCCAACAACCCAACATGCTGGGCCCCATTGGACCGAACTTGCGAATTGATACCCAGGCTGGGTTTGGCTCTCTGGATATGCGGGCTTATCCTATGTCGGCGACGACGGCGCCTTCTCCCTCAGACTATTCGAGCCCCAACTTCTTTGCCTCCCAGGCGCCCGATAACAACTCAATCCAGGCTGCTAGCTATACTCCTTACAGCGGCACCTTCTCGCCGCTTATAAACCCCTCCAACCTGGGTATCCCGCCTTCAATCTCGCCGTTGTCTTTCAACCACCAGGACCCAGCTATCGCTGGCGAATCCCCACCGATGTCCATGCCTGCAATCTGCGAGGGCTCGGCCATGTCGGATGATGGGTCCAGTCTCAACGACATGTACCAAAATGGCAAGCATACGATGACGCTTCCTCTCCACCCACATTCTCCCTTTGCGGACACGAACCAGGCGGACTTGGAGCTGAACCAGTTCATGGATCTCAAGCATTTCGATGTTGATCCCGCATCGTTGTCGCCCGAGAGCATTCACCATGGCCAGTGAGGGCTGCACGAAACACCCTTGATATCCCCACCGTCTTATTGGATCGTTCAGTACTACTGTAATGGGTATTGTTGCTTTGGTTCATAACGTATAATATATCCATTGAGATAATAGCTTTTGGCTCAGCCATTGCCGGCGTTTCAATGGCCTCGCTGTATATACCAGGACCACTTAGCCTCGGCCTCGGGCTTCGAAAAAGGTTGTCGACATATCTGAACATCTCCGATCTATCATCCAAGAACATCCCCCAATCTCGATTTTGTTCTTGCCCCATTTCATCCATCACCAGCCACGAATCTGCATGACGATACCTAGTTTTTTCATGCGTGTCTGGCACAGCGGTACCAGATTTCTTTTGCCTCTTTAGTTTGAGAGCTTCTTTACATTTCTCGTTATCCTCTAAATGGCGGTTTCCTCTGTCGATATCCCGGGAACATACACGTTGCAGCGTTCCTGGAAACCCTTTAATACCTAGTTTTTTATATCTGGCTCTTGAGCCCTTCAGGTTTGGTACGGGGATGATAGTCCAGGGGAAAAAACACAGATGTAGGCTGGTTGCGGGAGAAAGATGAATGGTGATGGCCCAGGAGGCTTCTTTTTTGATTTTTAGTTTTCTGGTTGTAATTTAAGGGGGCTCGGAACATTCGCGGTGCGCAACAAGGATACGGTTATATCTGGAGCTCAAGTGTTGACTTGAAGATACGGGAGGGAAGACGCAGAGTGACTTCGCGACGTCCATTGGATCGAGGGAGGAATGGCCTGAAGGCTGAGCCAAGGGAGAGCGGGCAAAGATGACTGGAGTAGCAGTGAGCTTGCTAAAAAGTCAAGGGCGAAGAGAGGCCTCGGCTCGGGTTGCACATGATAGACTCTCTGCGTTTGATAGCAGTTGCGCTGTGGTTGCTATTTTATGACTTCACGGCAGGATCCTAATCAACGAACAACACTACTAAAGATTGCAAAAAAGCTTGTACACCCTTGGAGACGTGATATGAATGATGAGTGCCTACCGTGACGCATATACGTATGTATGCTGTGCGAGTTAGATGTTCCCCCTCGAGTTATGTATACCATGCCATCCCCCGGGAGCAGGGAAGTCTGCCCCAGCGGTGACCATAGGGCTGGGAGCTAGAGAGATGACAGATCGATCGTCGAAGCACGGACAACGGATAAGGGACAGGTTTCCCTGTTGGTCTACGCGACACAGTGTAACGGTCCGAAATGCCGATTCTGGAGTTCAATACCATCAGTTATTAGTTTGTGCAATGTGACTTTGGCAGAGTCACATCAAAGAACCGAATACGGTTGGAACCTTTCCATCGTCACGGAACTTTATTATCGTCGCTTGGTTAAGCATCCCAGGCACCGTGACCTTGTTTTCTGGCCACCTGACATTTGCCAAAGGATTGCCGTGTATACATAGTCTTTCTTTGTGGGCTGACTACTGTACTTGTAGAGTGATTAATGGCCACGACAAGGATTTGGTTCTACTTATTAGTCTCGCCTGCATGATCCAGTCTTGTGAGTTTGACTGATGGGTTTGACCCACCTGGACTGCCTGTCCTGGGGGATTGAGAGGAGTACCTTTGGTAACCCGTCCTGAGTGAGATTTTAGGGGGAATAATACAGCATGGAAAAGAATACCCGCCTGACTGCCACACGATCAGATGGACACCTGCGCCGTTTTCGAGACCGGCAATTGAAATGCTAACCAATTCTTTCCTCCCACCCAGTTCACGGCTTCGCAGAAGAAAGAGGGTGATGTCCATCCGGGCCTGGCTGCATTGGGCCAGGCTTAATCAAGGTAAGCTTTTCTCAAGCGGGCGGTTGGGTCCTGGGAGAGTGGGAAATCGAACGCTCTGGCCCACAACTTTTAACTTTTTTACACTACGAGACGCTCCTCTCCTTTGCTGGGGCGGGAAGAAGCGCCGTTCCAATTCCCTCCCCCGCCTTTCACCACCCCCTTTCAACCAAGGTTCAACCCAATCTTTATGGGCCTTCCATGTTTTCCATCCCATCGCCCCTCTCCTCCTCGGGGTTCCCTTTTTCATCCACAAATTCCCAACACGCTCCCTTTCCCATGCATCATGCATGCATTGGGTGATGCGCGAAAAAAAAAACCCCCACATTTGGCAACAATTGGATTGTGGGATTGGGTGATGGGAACGGATATGCCACTTTTTTGCCTGTCTGAACGCCGTCACGTCCTACTGCGATTGAGTCAACATCTGAGGAGAAAAATACAGATGATCACTGATCAAGACTGTGTGTCTTCTTTTTATTTTTATTTTTTAGGGTCGATGTCCAGCGCCACCTTCGAACTCGTACATGCACTAAAAAAGAAAAACATCCCGTTGGCTGTGCTTCGACGATGCCCCTTACTTGTTAGAGTAACACAGTCAGCAATAAGCGTGTGGCATGAGAATGCCGTGTCGATCAGCTTGATCTGGCCAATTCTCCGGTTCCCCTTTTACGAATACCGAATACGTATGGATACACACGTAGACTTTGTATACTATACTAGAATGAGGAACGTGGGACAAGGGGAGGAATAGTCTGACGTTTGGTCCCACGTGGTCTTGCGTCGACTGCAAAAGGCTCCAAACCTCGAGCCAACTTCCTTAGCACCTGCCCTGTTTTTTGCCTTTGGAATCCAACCGTACCCGCTTTCCCAGGCATTCCACCATTTTTAATCCCATAGCCGGCCATTAGTGCTGAACCTCAGGCCTGAACAAGGTAAGGTTATGGGGTCGCTGCGGGGCTGGGGCAAGGTGTCATATGCAACTGGCCCCTCGTCCGTCCACACCTTCTTCCCACCTTCCCCTCGCTTCCCAGGCCCCGTCGGCGGTCAGATGCAGGTGTCTTTGTGAAATCGATCTGCATGACAAAATATCCGCTTCTCTTGTCAGACTAACTTGAACACTGGACCAAGAACGTGCGTCGATGTGCCCACCCAACCACCCACGCACAACCAGGATTTGGGACTTGGAAGAGCCTGGGCCGAGTCTCTTATCAGCCGCAGCTGCAAGCGCGAGTGAGTGACCCAAGTGGAAGTGTCTCACAGTCCCAGCAAAGGCGAATTCAGCCGGGCCTTTGTCGTCCATTGTCTGACCTGGCCAAAACGCCACCACCCACTCGCCCATCCACGTTCCAACCTGGACACATTTTCGTCTCCCAGGACACCAATCAGAACATGTCACCCGGTCACTAGGACGCATTTTCCCTTACCCTCCCCCTCCCACCCCCCATCCCTTCGCCGTGCGCCGCCCTGTGGCTTTCAGCACAATGGCTGGCAGAAGCAACCGAGAGGCATTGCAGGAGGAGCTTGAGCGCATTCGAGGCCACGACCAGGGCTTGCAAGACCTTCAAGTTCCCTCTGGGTCTCCCCGTTCCGGCAACGCCTCACACGACAATAGCGCCGCAAACGTCGATGACACTTCGGCGGGCTTCCCCAGAGCGCCGTTGCCACTGCACTCCCTCTCTCCGGCCGCCGCCCGCCTTCGACCACTCGGGACCCCCCTCTACACCATCGAGTCCCACACCGGCTTCGAGGAGGCGGAATCGTCCCTACCATCGAGACGGGCCAGCCGAGAAGGAGACGACCCAACCTCCAGAGACCATCGACATGGTGCTCGAGTCCTAAAGGACGACAAGTCGCCCTTCTTTTTAAACCAGTCGTCGCAACACTTCGACGACTTGCACGGCAGCGTCAAGAGCGCCATGGCGACCGCCGAGGAGACCAATGCTACCCTCTCCCACTACCGCGAGTGGGTAGACCGCCAGAAGACGAGTAAATCAAAATGGGGCAGTCTTTCCTGGGGGCGGATACGAACCAGAACCAGGACGGCGTACAAGCGCTTCATCCTGAAGGGACTCTTCAGGCGCAAGGCAGTGCCTCCGAGCCAGGACGGCCGGCGTATTCCCATCGAGCCGGGTCTGGCGAGACGGAAACCGCTGCGAGACGAGCGGACACGCCGCCCACACGTGTCTAATTTCATACGCTCAAGCAGGTACACTGTGTGGGACTTTTTTCCGAAACAACTCTTCTTCCAGTTCAGCAAGCTGGCCAACTTCTACTTCCTCATCATCGGCATTCTTCAAATGATACCCGGCCTCAGCACCACGGGCACCTTCACGACGATAGCGCCCTTAATAGCATTTGTGGCGCTCAGCATGGCGAAGGAGGCATACGACGACTATCGGAGGTATAAGCTCGATAAGCAGGAGAACAGGAGCGCCGCCTGGGTGCTTGATCCGGATAACACCCATGCCAAGACAGAGCGCAGAGGATTCCACGACTTGTTAAAAAGAGAGAAATCGGGAGGGACTGGCGTCGACGTGCAAATGACCGAACTGGAAGTGGGGGTGCGCACCAGATCTGGGCAACAGACTCAATGGGTGAAAATCGAATGGCAAAACATCAGGGTCGGCGACATCATCCAGTTGCGGAGAGACGACAATGTGCCAGCCGATATTGTTTTGCTCCATGCGACAGGGCCTAATGGCGTGGCATACATCGAGACGATGGCCTTGGATGGCGAAACCAACCTCAAGAGCAAGCGCGCCTGCCCTCTGCTTGCCAAGCATTGCGACTCAGTCGCGGCGATGGCATCGTGCGATGCCGAGATTGTGGCTGAGGACCCGAATCTCGACCTTTACAATTTTGAGGGCAGAGCAACAATGAACGGGGAGACGATGCCGTTGACAATGAACGAGGTGGTGTACAGGGGGTCCACCCTGCGGAACACAACAAAGGCCATCGGCCTGGTTATCAACACTGGCGAGGAGTGCAAGATTCGGATGAATGGCAACAAGAATGTCCACGCCAAGGCGCCCGAGATGCAGTACAGCGTCAATCGTATTGTGATTCTCCTTGTTGGATTTGTTGTGCTGCTGGCCCTGGGTTGCACAATGGGATATATCATGTGGAAACACGTCAACGAACACCAGGCATGGTACCTCAACCGCACCACGGTCCCACTCACCAACATTTTTGTCGCTTTCGTCATTGCATTTAATACCCTCATCCCGCTCTCGCTTTATGTCAGTTTAGAAATTGTCAAGCTCGGGCAGGCCTATCTCCTCAGCGACATTGAGATGTATGATCCTGTCAGCGACACACCCATGGTTGCAAACACCACGACAATCCTGGAAAACCTCGGCCAAGTCAGCTACGTTTTCTCGGACAAGACGGGCACCCTGACAGAGAACTTGATGCGGTTCCGGAAGATGAGTGTAGCGGGAACAGCGTGGCTCCATGATATGGACCTGCAAAAGGAGGCGGCAGAAAATGAGGGGAAGAGGAAACCATCGGTCCACCGAGATGTGGGATATGATAAGGCAGGAAAGGGGCACAAGACGTCATCGCCCACATCTACAACGCGTGCTGGACTAATGAAGGAGCCCAGTGCTGAGGGGGACCACCGCTGGGAGAGTGCTCATCCCACCAGGGCAGGTTCAATATCTCATTGGAGGTCAACAGCTCGTCCAAGCCTTGCCCAGCCGGAGATGAAGACTGAAGATTTGATCCGCTTTCTCCAGCACAAGCCGAACTCTCCCTTCTCGCGCAAGGCACGCCAATTTCTTCTCTGTCTTGCGCTGTGTCACACATGTCTTCCCGAGACTGGCGACGACGGCGAAATCACCTTTCAATCGGCGTCACCCGACGAGCTTGCGCTGGTGGAGGCTGCCAGAGACCTTGGATATCTGCTCGTCGACCGACCTGCGCAAACTATTAAACTGCAGACTTCTGACGCGGATGGCTCGGCCGTCACAGAGACTTACAGTGTTCTCGACGTCATCGAATTTAGCAGCGACCGTAAGCGGATGTCGATCGTGGTTCGTATGCCAGACGGAAAGCTGTGCCTGTTCGTCAAGGGCGCCGACAGCGTCATTTTGCCTCGGCTGAAGCAGAGCAAGGTGACCACACAGGCCGTCTCAGCTGTAGAACGAAGGGCGAGTGTCCGCAAAAGTCTGGAGTTCGAAAAGGCTCTTCGCCGGCAGAGCCTGAACAGCGTGAAACATGAAAGCATGAACATTGTTCGGGCCGCCTCCACAATAGATCGAGCAGGCCGCAAGTCGGCCGTGTTCACGGGCGAGGTGGATTCCTGGCTCTCGCGTCGCGAAAATGATGGACTCGGTGAAGAAGGTCGAGACGATGATCTTTATGAAACACCTCGACAGTCCATGGCGCAAGGGAGGTCCATGGATCTTGCGCTCGCCGCTGAGTCGTATGACGCTGTGATCGATGAGTCCCTGGCGTTAAATGAAGCTGCCGTGTTTGAACGCTGTTTCCAGCACGTTCATGACTTTGCGTCAGAGGGCCTGCGGACACTCATCTTTGCCTACCGCTATCTGGAAGAAGACGACTACATGAACTGGAAGAAGGTATATCACGAAGCCACTACCAGCCTTGTGAACCGCCAAGAACGCATCGAAGCGGCAGCTGAGCTCATCGAGCAAAACTTTGACCTTGCTGGAGCCACGGCGATTGAGGACAAGTTGCAGCAAGGCGTCCCCGAGACCATCGACAAGTTCCGCCGCGCCAATATCAAGGTCTGGATGCTGACGGGAGACAAGCGCGAGACGGCAATCAACATCGCCCATTCGACTAGAATCTGCAAGTCCTTCTCCGAAATCTACGTCTTGGACTCGGCCATTGCTGGCTGGCAAGAACAAATGGCCGATGCTCTTGTAGCTGTCGGTCGCGGCATGGCTCCTCACTCTGTTATAGTCATCGATGGCCATACGCTCGGGTTGGTCGAAGCGGACGAGGTGCTTCGCGCCTTGTTTTTCGACTTGGCCGTTCGAGTCGACTCGGTCATCTGCTGCCGTGCGTCGCCTTCCCAGAAAGCCATGCTCGTCAAGTGCATCCGCCAGCAAGTTCCGTCGGCTGTCACACTTGCCATTGGCGACGGCGCCAATGACATTGCCATGATCCAGGCTTCGCACGTTGGCATTGGTATCTCCGGGAGGGAGGGTCTCCAGGCCGCTCGCATCTCAGACTATTCGATTGCGCAGTTCCGTTTCCTGCAGCGGCTGCTCTTTGTCCACGGTCGTTGGAACTACATCAGGACGGGCAAGTACATTGTCGGAACCTTCTGGAAGGAAGTAGTGTTTTACATGGTGCAGGCCCAGTTCCAGAGGTTCAATGGCTATACCGGTACTTCTCTCTACGAGCCCACCAGTTTGACGGTATTCAACACGCTCTTCACCTCGCTCCCCGTCATCCTCCTTGGCATCCTGGAGAAGGACCTCAGCGCCGAGACCCTGGTCGCCGTGCCCGAACTGTACACGTTTGGGCAGAAGAACAAGGGCTTCAACTTTAAGCAGTGGCTGGGCTGGATGTTCATGGCTGTCTCAAGTTCCGTCATTATCTTCTTCTCTGTATACTGTCTGTACGGGACCTCGCACTACCCCGTCGACACGAGCCTAATGGCTATGGGCACTTTGTGCTTCTCGCTGGCGGTCGTCTTTATTAACATTAAGATGCTCATCCTCGAGCTCCATGACCGCACTGTCATCTCCTTCTCAGGACTGGCTATATCTGTGTCGGGATGGTTCTTGTGGAATGTCGGGCTCAGCCTGATCATGCCGCACTCTCCCGGCCCGTACATGGTTCGCGGGTCCTTCACCAGGAGGTTCGGCAGGAACGGTCTGTGGTGGCTGGTGCACTTTATTACTTTGTCGGCCTTGATTGTATTTGAGCTTGCCGTCTCATCTGTTCGCAAGTCCCTGTGGCCAACGGATCAGGATCTCATGCAGGAGGTGGAGCATATTGATGGCGTCATGGATATTATGAAGGAACATGCTCTCGAGCATGGCAGTGGTGACGCATCATCCACTTATCCCCTCGACGACCCCGTTGCTGCTGGGGTGGCAGCGAAGAAAGGCAGTGGCGACGCAGCATCGATCAAGTCTGTGGGTGCAGCAAGCTCGGCTGCATCGTTTGCTGCCCCTGACCAAATGGCAGGGTTCAATTTCGGACCCTCGCGCAGCACGAGCGTTGTTGGCAAGAGAAGAAGCAGACACTTCACCGAGGAGGTCTATGTCCCACCGCCTTTTACGCCACCGGCAGAAGAACGCGAAAATCCAATGGACAATTTTATCGTTGAGGGTGGTGGCAGTTCCAAGGAGCAGAAGACGAAGCCTAGTGTTATCATCACCCAAGGCTCGGCGGTACAGGGCGAACAACAGCAGTCATTCTACTTTACCCAGAGCCCAGTCGAAATTCGTACGCGAACGGCCGAGAGAAAGCCCTGGCCTTTGCCATAGGTGGCACCCTCGAAGGTGTGATATGATATGATATCTGTCTTTTCTTGGATATTTTATCTTGACACATACTTGCATTTTTGGGGTATTGTACATACATACATGTAGTTAGCAAGGCGTATGGGAAACAACTTAGATGGCATAGCATGGAGCGCATGGCATGGCTGTGGCTGAATTTTCTTTTTTGGAGGGTGATAGGAGATGCTATTAGCGTAATAGCCCTAAAAGACATGTCGGTGCTGTGGTATAATTACATACATAATTACATTGCATATCTATCATATCAGACTCATTTATCAATATGACTTGAATCTTGATGAAGTCGGGGACTGGTTTGTGGGTGGGAGCGGTGGTCGCTCGGTGATGGAGTGAGTCGCTTGTTCATGTATGGCAGATCAAACCTTGATGCTGTGAGTGGAAGTTTTTGTGAGTAGGTAGGTACCCGGGGATATTTGGATTCGAGACTGATCTAATCCGAGCTGAATGAGCTTATATAGGCCCTGTTCACTGCACCGCCCAGTGCTTTTCCAAGCCGAATTATTAAGGGATGTTTTGGTCAAGTGGCTGGTAGGGATCCCGTGGTCAGCTTTGTGATAAGCACCCACCTACCTTGTTTATTTGTTTTCTCAGTGCCACTTTGTTTATTTGTGTATTTTTTGTACTTGGTTTATTTTGTAGAAAATAAAAACTGCATTATGGCCTTCATTTTTATGAGACAGGTTTGATGCCTTGAAATTACCTGACATTAAGATCCGCACACACTGGTCACGCTTCAGCCCTTTAAATCATTTCCTGTTTTTATTATTGTTACAATACAAGCCGAGTTGAGAGACCTATGTTAGACCTGTAATCATACTCTGATTCATTCCTCGTCCGAGTTTACCTTGACAATGACCTTGCCCCTTGCCCGTCCGCTGAGCACGATGTCAAACGCCTCGGGGACCTGCTCAAACGGCCACTCGCTGTCAACTGCCACCCGCAACTTCCCCTCTCCAAATAGCCCAACCAGACGCTCCATCATGTCCAGTCCCGGGTCCATCATGCTGGCTGCTATCCACTTCCTCCCTGTCCCGCCGAGCCAAGGCGAGGTGGGCCAAACAGGGTTCCCCAGCATCACCAAGCCTGATTTCAGGATCGGCCACGTCGAGTAGCCCGTTGAATGGACGCCCGCGGCGCTGTAGATGCCGTCGGGCTTGAGGTAGCGTGCGCAGTTTTTGTATATGGCCTGGTCGCCGAACGTGTCGACCACGGCGTCGAAGGCTTTGTTTACTTCTTGGCTGCCGCCGCCGTGTTGTTTGGCGAGTTCGTCGGCTACGCTGGAGAACTGCGTATAGTCGATGACCTTTTGGGGTTTCTGCCGTCAATATACATTCACTCACTCACTCAAACTCACTTTTGGTCTCTTTCGGTTTGGACCATGCCTATGTCCAAGGCAGGCAGGCATCCCAGAAGTAAGAAGAAGAAAAGAGAAGAAAGAACTTACCTCGTCAGCACCCAACCCCTTGACCATGTCCGCATTCCTCCCCGAACAGACAGCCACCACCTGACCCTCGCCTCCGCCGCCCACGGCGTCCCTAACAAGCTGCAACGCCGCCGACCCAATCCCTCCGCTGGCGCCTACCACCAGCACTTTATCCCCCCGCGCCAGCTTCGCATTCTTGATGATCTCTTGGGCCGTGCACGCCGTCAGCAGCAAGCCCGCCGCCTCGCGGTGCGTCCTGCCGTCGGGGATCCGCACGGCGTACTTGGCGGGAATGGCCACAGTGCCTTGCAGCGCGCCGGTGCCGGTGCGAAGCATATGCGCTAGGACGATGAATGCCACGACCGAGTCGCCTTTCTGGAAGCGTTGCTGCGTGGCAACAGAAGGGGAAGAGGATGAAGAAGCTGGCGTCCACACGTCAACGACCGTCCCCGTGAGATCGTACCCGGGCACGGCCGTCTTGGCGGATCGGAAGGCGAAGGGGAGGACGGCCATGATGATTCCGTCTCCAGGGTTGAGAGCGGCGTAGGATACACGGATGAGGAGCCATTCTCCGTTATCCGATGTCGTAGGGTTATTATTAGGTGGGAAGGGTGGGAGTGGGTGGGTGGTGGTGAGGTGAAGGGCTTGGCGCGGGTGGCCGCCTTGGGTGTAGGTCCATGCTTTGGTTGTGGCCGTGGAAGCCATGGCGGTAGTTTGGTCGCTGGCTATGTTGGAGAAATGGATGGATGGCCCAGGGGGGAAATGAGAAAAGGAGGGATTGTGTGAATTGACTATCTCGGCGTACGGTGAGCCCGTTGAGCGGTGTACTGATTGAGAAACAAATGGCTCAAACTATGGCTATCAGTCAGCTGGTGTTGTATAAGAGCAAATCGACGATAGCCTCAAACAATAGTCGCAGTCAATTGACTGACTCATCCAAAGCACACACTTACAATATAACCACGTTTCTTTTTGAGAGCTTTCGTGAGGTTTTGCATGTGATTCAGTGTAGAGTGGGAGGCTGCCGCGTCACTGAAGACGTCGGTCTATTTTCGCCAAGCTCAGCTGGAAAGCTCAGCCACGCCAATTGGTCTTTGTGTCCTCCCATGCGACACCAAGAACCGCCGCGAAAGAACCGAGAGCCTTCTCCGGGAATTTTGAGAAAAAAGATTAAACGTAAGAGAATCATGGATTGTTCGTATTAAATATGAGTAATAAGAAGGAAGCAGACATGTATGTAATCGCCGGCTTGTGTCTATCTGACCCCGTGTCGCCAACAACAATCTACCCCCAAACTGCGAGCGGCGTAACGTTGCCCCCAAAAAAAAAAAAAGAAAAAAAAAAAAACCCGTGCTATGCTGCGCTGTAAAATCTGCCCGTTCACGTCTAAGCTGCCACAATTTCTTGCGTTGGCTGGGTTTCCTCCGGCTTGACTTCTTCGGGCGTGTCTTTAGCAGGAGGTTCTGGGGCCACAGCAGGTTCGGCCGGCAATGCCTTTTCCTCGGCGGGCTTGGCTCCTGCGACGCCAGTCGAAAGGTGGCCCGTAAGATAGTCCTCGAGCTCGCCGATCTGCTGCCCGCCCGCGGTCCACCTCTTTAGCCGCTCCTCCCGCTTCTCATGGCACAGCGCTTGCAGTGCGGGCCAGTACGAGGCGTGATCGTACTCGAACTCGAGCTTGCCGCTGAATTCGGTCCACAGCTGCTCCGAAGGCACGTATTGGTTCATGTCTTCGTTGAACTTGAGCTTTTCTCGCGTGTGGGGGTCGATGAAGGGCGTGATCAGCTTGAAGAAGGCTCTCACAAACCAGGGCGCTACGGACTGTTAGTACATTGGGTCCGCCATCATTACTGACACTGACATACTGTGGATAATGAGAGCTTTCCCCAGTCTCTCCGGGTAGTGGTTCTGCAGAATGTGTAAGACCTCGCGGGCCAAGCCCATGCCTGGAGTTGTGTTGGACCGGGTCGCGGTCGACTGGAAGTTGATCATGAGGGACAGCGACTCTTGCTGGGCGGGCATCAAGTCGATGACGCGCTCGACCATGAAGACGAGGTGCTGGACCTGACGGGGAGAGGGCTCTGTGTTCTGGCGGCCAGGGTTGAGGTAGTGACAGGGACGACCTTCCTTGTCGAAGCCCAAGAGGATCTGCTTGCCCGTCTCGTTTTCGGGTGAGATGTGGTCGGCGGTCAGGTCCTCGACACCGTACTCTCTCCGCCAGGTGAGCGTATCCAGGAGGCGCTTCTCGGCATTCTCCTTGTGCCACTTGGTAGCGCGCAGGTAGCGCAGAAGACAGTCCTTGGTCAGCCAGAATTTCTCGCTGTCGACGAGTGTACCGGCCTTGCCCTTGGTGGAGGGAACTTCGGACCAGCCCTTGACTTGAGCGAGGAGCCAGTCATACTTTTCTTGCTGGTCCGCAGTCAGAGCCGCCCGCTCTAGAGGGTGGCTCTCCGAGGTTGGCGACGCCAAAGGGACCTTGAGGGGCCCCGAAGTCTCCAGCTTTTCCTGGACTGCGATCTCTTTCGGAGTAGCAGGAATCTCAGACATGGTGACAGCAGTAGCCATTTCTACTTAAGGTTCTATTCTATGGCTTGAAAAGTTGTGTACAAGAGGCTGCTGAGGTTGGGTCAGCAAAGTCATCACCTAGTCTTATAGTGACGAGGAGTCTCTAATTTCTCACCGCTCTGAGCTAGCTGAGAAAGCAGCCGAGGAAGCGCCAAGACTGGAGGCCACTCACAAGTTCTGGAGGTGATTCAATGGGGTGATATATTTGCCCAACAGACACCGTTGGAAAGGAAGAAAAAACGGGGAAAAAGATGCAAAGCTGACACTCGAATTCCGAGAAGACGGCTCAAATTGGTTCAATCCAAGCATACTCAAAGCGGTTAACTTGCCTCATCTCAGGTGGAGTTCCACGCCAGGCCTGCCCCCCAACCTGCAGCACCACTGCAGCAGCAGCGACGGGATCGGGGATAAGATCAGCAGGACTAACCCACTCCTGGTTAGCGCGTTTTCGTGTTAATTGAATTTGGAAAGCGCGTCAGATCGCGTCCCACAGTGCCCAGTGCCCAGTGCCCAGTGGCAGTGGAAAACCAAATATTGATTCCATTGATTTGCCCCGCCATCGACACTGACATTGGCGTCGACCACGTTGACTAGCAAGCAACATCTCGAGGATTCCCAACTTTGCCAGTTTATCTGTATACCCACACAATGGCCGACGACGAGACACTCGCCGAACTCAACGAGCGGTTCGGCACAGGCGACAAGCAACTCGAGCCAGATGTCGTCGCCGAGCTCAGATCCATCATGCGCCTGCACCAGCTGGACCCCCAGGACATGTTCTACAAGTGGGAATCGTATTGTATCAAGATCGACAAGGACGAGCTCAAGGTGTCGGTAGAGTCTCTGCGCACTTTCAAGAAGTTTCTACAGGACGCCCTCGAGCGGAGCAACCGCGCGCAGGTGCAAATCAAAACCGAGAAGCAGAAGCGTGTCGCTTCCACCCCGCGCGCCGCAAACAAGACGGCCGATGTTTTTGGCATGCTGGATGCCCTCACCACCCCGGGGCCAGGGAGGTCTGTCAAGCACTCGGCCGCAAAAAGGAGACTGCTGGACACTCCTGGCGTGTCGCGTAGCAAAGCCGAGCTGGCAAGCTCGCCCCTAAAGCTTGAAGAACAATTCAACTCTCTAGGCGTCGTTCCGTACGTGGCTTAATGTGTTCGTGTTGTGGGAAAGCTGCTAACGTTCCAAGGCCATCCTCGTTCAACGACAGGCAAAACCCCGGCGAGGTTATCGAGGTTCTCAATGGCCACCTCGACGCCCCAGAGCCGCCCATTGCCCCCTTTGGCGAATCACGCATCAAATTGACGGCGGCCTCGGACCAGAAGAAGCTAGGATACAAGCCGCTTGCCATGAAGCTCTCTGAGGCATCTGAGATTTTAGACGACCGGATAGATGATTTCATGACCCTGGTAATGGAACACCACAAGCTCGACGACTCGGCCTTCGCCAGTGCTGCCACCCAAGGGACCGCCGAGGTTGTTTGCGTCGGCCGCATCGCCTCTGATTCGGCCGAGGGAAAGTTGAACGCCGCATCTCTGGTGCTAGAGACATCTAGAAGGATAGGCGGCGGACTGCGCGTGCCCCTGAAGCTCGACAGGCTGAAGGGATACCAGTTCTTCCCGGGTCAGATTGTCGCGCTCAAGGGCATCAACACGTCTGGGGATGAATTTACGATACACGAGGTGCTGGAAATCCCGCTGCTACCCAACGCGGCATCAGCTCCCGACGTAATGGAGGCACACCGGGAAAAGCTGCGTGGTGGGCCCGATGCCATGGAGTCTGACACTGACCCGATGCCGCTCAATATCATGTTCGCCTCAGGCCCCTATACAGCTGACGACAACCTGGACTTCGAGCCACTGCACACCCTCTGCAGCGAAGCGGCCGACACATACGTGGATGCACTTGTGTTAACAGGTCCCTTCATCGACATGGAGCACCCACTGATTGTGTCGGGCGATTTCGACCTCCCAGACGAGGCACTATACGAGCCAGACACGGCGACCATGAACACCGTGTTCAAGTACCTGATCTCGCCAGCGCTAAACCGGCTTGTGGCAGCCAACCCGCACGTCACGGTGCTGCTCGTGCCCTCGGTTCGCGATGTGCTGGACAAGCACGTGTCGTGGCCGCAGGACGCCTTCCCGCGCAAGGAACTCGGCCTACCCAAGACGGCCAAGATTCTCGGCAACCCTATGACCTTCAGCATGAACGAGGCCGTCCTGGCCATCAGCAGCCAGGACGCATTGTGGGAGTTGCGACACGAGGAGCTCATTGGTGGCAAGCCCGCCGACCCGTCGCTCCTGTCGAGGGTCTCCCGGTACCTCATCGAGCAGCGCCACTACTTCCCATTGTTCCCGCCCACTGACAGGACTAAGCTGCCCAAAACGGGCACAGCCGATGGTGTGCCACCCGGCGCTATGCTGGACGTGAGCTACCTTAAGCTCGGCGAGATGATCAATGTCCGGCCGGATGTGCTGCTCGTACCGAGTGCCTTGCCGCCGTTTGCAAAGGTAAGCAAATACATACCCCCTTTTCCCCTTAAAAATGCAAATTTGCTCACAATTTCGATTTTATTGCAGGTTGTGGAAAGCGTCCTGGTAATCAACCCAGGCTATCTTTCGAAGCGGAGAGGAGCCGGGACGTACGCCAAGATGACGCTCTATCCGCCCAATGCAGTGGACTCCAAGGGGATGTTAGCGCATGAAATCTTTCAGAGAGCAAGGGTTGAGATCACAAGGATCTGATATTGGTCAATGTATGATGATATGAAGTTGTGGGCCAACCCTTTGTTGTTGCACATGGACGGGATTTGCATGGTATAAAAGGGATAATGCGATTTGGTTGTTTTGTTGTTGTTGGGTATCAATCAGATTATCATGTTTATATTACATGGTGCCGGTGTTTATAACTAAGGCTTCCCCTCCCAGGCTAGGAGGAGGCTAGAGTTTTATCTAAGATAGAAGCAAGAGATGATTCATTCTTTCTTTTATCTGGCCTCCACTCTTCGCCGTTTGTCGCCGCCCTCGTGGCGGTCACGTTCCCGGGATGGTGACCGTTTGCGTCGATCGTTGCCGTAACGGTCGTCGCGATCATGCCGCCGTGGAGATCGGGATCGTGACCGCCGTTTATCTCGCCCGTCGTCGTCGTCTCTGCGCCGGTAGCGGTCACCATCACCACGGTCACCCCTATCTCTGTCTCTGTTTTTGTCCCTATTCCTGCTGTCACGGTCTCGGTCCCCTTTCTCCCCATCTCGGTCCCGTTCGCGATATCGGTCCTCTTCTCCCCGTGGCGGCTTATCATTCCGAGGACCGTTAGGGGCAGAGGCTGGAGGAGCAACCGACTTTCGGTCACCGAGCGGGATGGCATTTGCGCCCCCACCACCAGTACCTCCTCCGCCTGCATCCCTATCTCTGTCCCATCCGCCACCGCCGCCGCCACGATTCTGATCAGGCTGGAAGCGCTCGTCTCCAAACCGGTCGAAATCCCGTCGTGGGCCGCCCCGTCCGTCGTCGAGTCGGCCCCACTGGCCCGTGTCCTCGCTCTTAAGGTCGCGGTACCGCGTAGCGCCCTTCTTGCCGAGCTTGGTCATGTCGCGCATCTGCAGGGCCTTGGGGAGCAGCTCGCGGTTGCGCACCTCGTCGGCGAACCGCGCGCCCATGACGTCGCGCGCCGCCAGGCCCGCGGCGGCGCCGTCGTCCTGGAAGAAGGCGCCCTTGTGGAAGTATTTCTGCATATACGACATCTTGCCGCGGCCCTCTTTCTCTTCCCTTTGGGCGGCGAGGTGGGCGTCGTCCTCGGCCTGCCGCTCCTCTTCGGTCAGGTTGCGCCGCCGCTCCGTTTCCGCGAGCTCGCGCTCTTTGGTCTCGATGGCCTCGCGCTCGCGGCGCACGCGCCGGAGCTCGCGCAGGACCCACGCCGCGTGCTCAGCGTCCGGGTCGATGTCGTCCGTGTCGTCGACTTCGGCCTCGGCGCCCTCAGCTTCGTCGTTGTCGTCTTCCCAGTGTTTGCGACCCGAGCGGCGTGCCAAGAGGTCCTTTTTGATTTGTTCTTCGACCATCTCGTCGACGGCTCGTTGTTTCGCGGCTGCTTGTTCGGCTTGGGCTTGGGCTTGGGCTTGCTCGGCGGAGATGCCGGGCGTTGCGGACTTTTGTTGCTGCTGCTGCTGCTGCTGTTGTGTTCCGCCTGCTGCTGCTGCTGCTGCTGCTGCCTCGCGCTGGCTCTTGGGGATGAATTTCGGCCGCATCATCAACCTTCTTGGCGCCTCTTCTTCTTCCTCTTCCTCTTCTTCTTCAGAGGACTCCTCCTCTTCAGAGCTTCCTTCCTCCTCCTCTCCAGACTTTCCATCGTCTTCATTCTCCGTCACGAACCCCTCCTCTTTTGCTTTCTTCTCGGCCTCAATGCGCGCCTTGGCCGCTGCCGCCCGCGCCCGCGCCTCCTCTTCCTTGGTGCCCACTCCCTTCAAGTCAATCTTGGCGTTGTTGCCGCGGCTGATGATCTTGCCTGGCCCAGAAGAAGCACTCGTAAATCGTGGTGGCGGCGCAATCTTGCGTGTGGGCGCCTTTTTCTCTTCGTCTTCAGAGCCACTGCCGCCTGCTGATTCCGACTCGGATTCGGATTCGTTGCCGACGGGTTTGCCGGCGCGGTAGCGGGCTGGCCGCACCGGGTTCGCCGTCATGCGTTTGGGCGGCATGGTTGCGGTTTTTGGGGGAGTGAGGGGGGGGAGGCGAATGATGTTTTGTTGGTGGTTTGGAGCAAGAAGAAAGGTGATGAAATGACCTGCTTTCAAGCTTGGTCGTGAAATACTGTGGCGCAAGACAGGCCGGCAGTGGTAGTGAGCTAGCTGTTGTGGGGTGCAGCTGAAGGCGAGGCTTAGCGGGGTGATGCAACAGCTGGCGCTGGAATCCACTATTATGGGGAGACCTGATGGTGCTTTGAAATGAATACCTACGCTGCAGTGTAACCAGTCCGATACGCGCCGTTGTGTTGTTATCACAACGTAAACTTGGTATTAGCTACCTGATTATCCTCCTCATGGACTCGGACGGTTTGCGCTGAACCAGTGACCATCTGTCGAGGATTAGATTCCAACCCCAGATCGACAAAGTTGTCAACAAGTGCATGCAACTAGTTGTCAGACTTGACTTCACTACTTGCTACTTGCGAGGCTTGCTCCCACGCAGCTAGCCTGCTCTGGAAACCAAATTGACCAAGTTTGTGCCATGATTCACACAACAGAGAAGATGCTGCCTAATTACCTACCTAGCGGCGTGTCGAGTCCGATGCTCCCAGCAGCCTTCATATTGGCCCGCAGTCATGGCATCCCCGAGGGCTGAAGACGCCACTAAAACGTCCTTGGCTGTGTTGTCAACAGCCACTGGTGTCGATGGCGATGGCTGCGTATTATCGGAAATGCCGAGGTTGGCTAAAGAACTGTGTTGTTTGGCTAGGACTGGGCATAACTATGATAATAAAGGAAGGTTCCCGATCTTTCCCTGACAACTTGAAGCCAGGGCTCTCCCCAACTACCTCACCGTTACTCTTCACTCGGCCCTCTATACGGGTCTATACGGATACAATAGTATCATCATGGTTCTCTGCACCACGTTTCTCACCCAAACCGCACTGGCAAGCATCCTCGGCATCCTGTTGACATGCGTGTCGGCCGTCTCACCCAAGGGACCCTACGGCAGGCCAGCAGTGGTCTCGCCATCGAATGGCACGCTCGACCTCTTTGTCGTTGCAGAGGATAGAAACGGGTACATGACCTCACAGGGGGGGTCAGACAAGTCGGTCCAACCCGATCAGTTTTCGGCCTGGCGGACTCTTCCCGTCCTCGACGTGCCGTCCCGCGCCAATCTCACGGCCGTTGTCGACGGGAGCGGCACCGAGCACGTCTTTGTCGTAGCCTCCAACGGCACTATCCACACCCTGTCCTTCAAACGCCTCGACACCATCATCGGGAATAGGTGGCGCGCCATCGGGGGTCTCAAAACGAACCCCGGCTCCACCATAGCCGCCATCCTATTTGAAGGGAACATCGAACTGGTTGCCATTGGCCCCGACGGCCACGTCGTCGCCACCTCCCTAAGTTTGCCAACCGACACAACCTCAGGTTCGGTCGATCCCGTCTGGTCTACCGTCGGTGACGTCAAGACATCCAACATCGCGGCTAGCGGCATCGCGCTTACGGGTGACGGGCGGGTGCACGCCTTTGTCACGGGCAACGACGGCCAAACATACGCGGCGGAGCGCAGCAAGAGCTCTAATACGTGGTCTCGGTGGGAATGGATAGCGTCTGGGCGGGCTGCTCCAGGGGCTGCTATCTCGGCCGTGTCGCGCTCGATCGGCCAGCTTGATGTGTGGGTTGTGGGTCTGAACAGAGTGGTCTGGACTGCGGCCAAGCATCCGGGCGACACGGCGTGGCGTGGGTGGTGGGAGATGCCTGGCTTCACGACCCTTCCGGGCCTCGAGGTAGGCGCCATATCGCGCGAGACCGACACGCTCGACGTCTTTTGTCCTGATTCCGTCTCCTTGACGATCTACCGTAACTGGTGGCCCGGCACCGGCGTCAACGGGTGGTTTGGCTCCTGGAAGCACTCCAACTCTGGCCTGTCGCTGCTGGGCACCTCGGTCGTTCTGGTATCAAAAACACCGGGCACGGTCGATGCTATCGTGACGGGCACTGATGGAAACCTCTTCCAATCGACTTCGTCCAGTATAGAGCATGGCTTTTGTGGGTGGTGGATCGTCGGGACAGAACCGCTTACTTCAACATGCGATGGCTGGTCGGGGGTGTCGTCGTCGACAGGTGGAGGGGATTCTTCAGCCTCGGGGACTTCCTCGGGGTCGAATCCTGCGTCGTCGTCGATAGGTGGAGGGGATCTTTTAGTCTCGGGGACTTCCTCGGAGTTGAATCCTACTAGTTCTAGTACGCCGAGTGCTGGGCCTCCGCCAAGTCCCAAGACGAGCTCGGGTTCAATGATACGGGTCTCTACGGGCTGGGTGGTGTCAACTCTATCTATGGCGGTTCTGGTGTATCTGACTGCATCATAAGGAGGTGGATGAGGAATACTTTAAATTCGAAAGGTTGGGGCTGGTATGGAAGTCGGGCGAAAACATTTCGACTATCTATGTTACGGGACGGGGAATTCTCACTGCTCTGGCGCTTTTTGGCTTTGTCCGCGCTGAGTATTTTGTCAAAGGTGCCTCAGTTGCATCGGATGATATCATATTTAAGCTTGCAGCTTGAACAATATATACCTTGGGAAGTTGCTTTAATACTATAAACGATACTTATGCTCATTTATGTACATTATCATCTCGGGTTTTCATCTTTATCTGAGCGACTCAGCCCACCCTTCAAGGTGCACTCTAAGAGCGAACCTCAGCGTCTCTATCACATGAAAACACTTCAATTCCATCCAGCAGTACGGCAAGATGTGTAGAGACTTGCATACGTACCTATCAAAAAAAGATGACCCAGCCCCCCCCCCCCCCCAAGACAAGACCCCGCAAAACCGATGATCCAACTGCATTTGCGGCATCTTACGAGGAAAGCATCCTACTCAAGCTCGATATATCAGGGACTGAGAAAGCTACCTACAACTAGTATGCCAACTTCGTTACAAGTATTCGATCTGAAGCTTGATTTTGGGGCTGGAATAAAGACCAAGCTGGATCCGCGTTCAGGGTGAAAGAGACGAAGTGATTGTTCATTTTGCAGGCTAAGCAAGCAAGCAGTCTCAAAACTCGTTGAAACCACTTGTTTGTTCAAATTTGGAGTTTGATAAATGCAAGTCCCTGTAAAATACAATGGCAATTGGTTTCGCCCCGGATTCCTGACTCCTTAACCACTTTACAGCTGACATAACCTCAACCCTACCTACTTTGGGGAACAACTATGCCAAGATGCAGTTCAGAAACTTGTCGAATTCTCTACACAATGCCCGACATCACAAGGCCGCTCCTCTCAAAGGATGCAAAACCGACTACCTAGTCTCACCGTCTTCATTTCTGTCGCAATGCCAGCCCGCCAAAAGCACGATCGAGCTCCTCCCCTTCGTCTGGCACTGCCATCTCGCTCGCGCCACCCGGGCCATGCCCATCCTGTCCGAAACTGGGTCCCCTCGCAGCAAAAGACTGTCCATACTGCTGCCGCTCATACTGCTGGTGGTTCTGGTGGTGCTGATTTTGATGCTGCTGATGCTGCTGATGCTGCTGGTGCTGGTGAGGATGTTGCTGCGAGTATTCCATCGCCATCATGCCGTCGTCGCCAGCGGACAGCTCTCCATCCCACGACGGCGACGTCGTCGTCGTCGCGCCCGATGCTGCTTCGGCAGGAGTGCTGCTGCTCTTACGCTCCGGCTCCAACAGCCGCGCATCGCTATCCAGCCAGCCCGGTGCAAGGCGGCGCTTCTCCGCCAGTTCGCGCGCGCGTATACGCTCGTCGAGGGCGCGCAGCTCCGCTTCTGCTTCTGCCTGGAGTTTGGCCACGTGTGCCTGGAGAGCGCGGCACGACGCGATGATGTCGTCTGGGTGCGCGGCGTGGCCTGAGGGCGAGACTACGTATTTCGGGCGGGCGGCGCCATCGGGAGACGAGGAAGATGTGTTGCCGTCGGTGGTAGCGGCAGTGATTCCGGTTGTCGAGGGGGGTAGCGTGTTAGGCATGGGCTTGTAAGTGTATGGCAGCGTGGTGGCGGTTGGGAGGTTGACGAAGGGCGAGACGGTCAGGGCAACTTGCTGGAGGAGGGGGTGGGAGCCTGATCATGATTGTATTAGTGGGAACTGCACAATACGAAACGAGAGAAAAGGGAATGTGCCTACGGTTGTCGTGCATGATGAAGGGATGATGCGTGTGATGAAGTGGTGTTGTTGAAACGGTGAAACGGAGTTGCGCCCCTTTGCCCAGAGTCGGCACAAAACAACACGGGGAAATGTGGTGTATTAATTGTCAGTTGAATATAGTATATAAATGGAAATAGACCAAGTCGGGGGTCCAGCGATTTTCTCAAGCTTTGCTGAATGATTTTGCCCTTTGTTGTTGTTGTTGTTAGAATGATGGTGGCGGGGTTGTTGAGAGAGACGAACGGAGCTTGTTGAACAAAGTGACGTGTGGCGGGCTGGCAGGCAGCAACTGCGATAAGCCGATAAGGAAATTGACCCCACTAAAATTTCCCCAGCTCGAAACACCCTCTCGGCCCCAGGGCAACAACGCTCAAAAGGTCAACATCAGCAACCAACCATATACCACTTGCGAAGATGATGCCCTCAACGATCCGGTCGCCGCCCTCGCAGAGCGATTCCAAGACGCTCGCCGAGCATCTGGAGCAGACGCCCGAGACGTTCTACGGTGGAAAGCCCGTCCTCTACTACCATGCGACAGGCGCAAAGGCCTGGATCCCCAACTCGCAGCGGGGCAGCCTGCCCTTCTTCCCAGCCGACCTCTCGTCTGCCCCGACAGCCCCTGAGAGCGGCACCCTAGACGGATCGTCCGAAGAGAATGTTGAGCAAAAGGTGGACCTCTTTGTGAACTCCCAGTATGAACCCCCCTCCCTCCCTCCCTTTCGTTTCATCATCTCTTTTGCGCGAGCCAAGCTAATAGCTTCTCGCTTCAAGAACCCTGACGATCTTCTGCCCCGCCACCGAGTCCGGCCTGTCCATCCCCTACCCGCTAGTCAGCATCCACGCGATCAAGACCCTTGGGTCAGGCGACAACAAATACCCGTCTGTGTACCTCCAGCTGGAGCTTTCCGATGGCGGCGCAAACGACGATGACTTTGCAACGGTCGAGCTCACCCTGATCCCAGCTGCTGCCTCTTCCACAGCAGAACCGACGCCCATTGCCGCCGCTGGCGCCGCCATTGCTTCCCCCCCCTCCGAGACAACTAGACTGTTCAATGCGATCTCGGAGTGCTCCAACCTGAACCCCGACCCCGTAGAAGGGAGCGAGGAGGACGAGGAGGACGATAGGATCATCTTTGAAGCTGACCACGAGGCAATTGAAGGCTTCTCAGGTGTCTTTTCCGGGGCGCGAGACGGGGGCTTGCCTGCGCCAATGCCAGGCAGCTCAGGCTGGATTACTGCAGACAATGTTCACGAGTTCTTCGACGCGGATGGGAATTGGATTGGTGGGGGGGAGGAGGACGCCAGTGGAGAGCTAGGCGAAGGTGCTGGCGCCGTCCACGGGCGTGATGGTGAAGAGGGTCTCAATGGCCACGGCACAGACGAGGAAGGGGACATCAAGCGGTCAAGAAGGGATTAAGGGTTTATCGGTATCGGGATGAAGTAGAATTTGGACGTGTGATTCTGTTACCAACCTGTTGTTTTAATGAAACCAGGCTTTAGCAATTATCTCGCGACCACCTGCTGGTCGGTTCATCTAGCTGGATGACTCTAGACTGGCCTTATTACAATTGTTGAATCTTACATTTGACAGCACCAGTGATGCCATACATGGCCCGCTATTCCCTTCCGCTACCCGCGTTCTGTCATATGCCCCAATCATGTCCCTTTGTAAATTTCGTTTGACCACCCACTCAACCAGCCTCTGACCTTTCAGGCCAAATACGACAACTTCCACCTCGCCCTTGTCAAACAGTCTTGGTGGATGGTGTATTGGAAACCACCTCCCTCCTATCACCGAGCTTAGTACTGCCGAGCTGAGCGATTTCGTCTCTTTTTCTGATTCTTCCGTTGTCGGTTGTTGTTCCGACCTTGGTGGTTCTCCTGGCTCTCTTCAATGCTGAGGTTGAAATCAATCTCCTCCTCAATACTGTAATCAACCCCGTCAAAACCACCATAATTTTTCCGATTTGGTTTCTTCATGCTGAGATTGAAATCAACCTCCTCCTTAATAATTACTGTGATTGATCTTGTCAAAACCATTATAATCGGTCCGATTTGGTCCTTCAAATTGGACTTGCTGTGCAGTGTCCTCCTCCTCCTCTTCGTAATCTTGCAGAGCTGCCTCCTCTTCCTCGTCTTGCTTGCCGTAAAGATTTTCGGTCTCACGCTTGGTTACCCGGGCCTTTACTTTAACCTTTCACTCGTCGGTAATGGTGAAATTTATTTTACTGAGGCTTGCCGGGTGACGCCGAAAAATCTTCCCGAAATTTTGTAGACGCTCACTGGTCGATCAAGTTCTCGCCATCATCCACAACATCCCAGCCAAAGGAGAATAGAGTGCGTATTATGTTGTAAGCCGCTAGCATTTCATCGTGGTTTGAAGTTACGAAGAAATCCTTCAACATGTCTGTCTCGAAGTTGCTAGCCGCCCTCCCGATGGTCATGGGACAACTCTCCATGTCCATGAACATGAAAACGCGAGGCCATGGCTCATGACATGAGTCGCAAATATGTCTGTTTGCAACCTGCAGGCCCATCTCACTTCCAAGAAATACGTGAAATGGTGTGACGTGATCCTCGTCCGTATCTCTAGACTAATAGTTGCGATCCACTCTAAGAGATCTCCATGAACCCGAATCATGCGACACATGAGACGTGGTAGGAGCCGGTCGCGTATTTGGCTCAGTTGAGTCGGCTCGATCATCACCATCTGTCTCTCCCATGCGTATTCTGGGATAACGGGTCGTATCGAATGTTTCTGAATGTCATACACGAGGGAGATTGCTCCCTCGTAATGTGACTTGGTGGTCTCGAGATCGCTCCAGACATCGCGCTGAATATTCACACCACTCGGTAATTGTAGCCACAGGCTCTTGTTCCGCCAATGAGTCTGGGAATCGTAATAAGGCGCGTGAGCTCTCACTGCCCAAATCCAGGATTTCATCCAAGCAGCGGAACTGAAAGCCTGTAGCAAGCCCATTTGATTCCGGAGTGTTGGACCATTTGCACCCCAACTCGGTTATTATATCAGCGATCAGACTGTTCCTTTGGAAATGATGCGGAGGCGGTACAGCTTCGCCTTACGTCGAGGTCCGCGGAGGGTGTGGGATGTTGGGGGCGCGTCTAAACTCCGGACACATCTCTGTGAAGACAAATTTTCGAAATGCCAGAATCGTATCAGGCTTGCGGGTGATCCACGCTCTCAGTTTGGCGCGGTCCAAGATACGCAAACCGGGGGCGTGCTGAAGAGGTTCGCGATCCGCGAAATTCGGGGCGGTATCGCGTGTGACTGCAATAATTTATTTGTGAGCCACTGCTGTAAGTAACTGGCAGATCCTCAAATTACGTAGTCCAGCTCTCCAAGTCCCTCGATACACCTAGTAAACGAAGTGGGCCAAGGATCGAGCTTGGTTCTCGGATTCGCCTCGCTCCAGCTCATCAGCCAGTGTCCAGCTTGTACTGGCTTCATGATTGTTGCGATCTTTGCATCTGTAGTAGAGTGCCCCGAGCTCAAAAGACAAGTTACTGATACTTCTAGTTTTGTCTTCTGCGTCATGCGCCATCTTGAATGGAGGCAAGTTGGCAGGTGCTGTGGTGACGCTTCAAAGGAAAGAAGCGGCTGTGGGCCGGTTGTGAGATTGGAAGAGAAAGGTCGACAATGATTCCTCCGTGAGAGGTGGGAGGTGAAAAGCTTTTACCACAAGGGAAAAATCATGCCTAATAAACCTGGAAGGTGCTTGGACCATGCCGTTTCGCACTCATTATGCTCTTTCCTTTTTTGTGGTGGCAGTAGTCGAGGAATTGGAATTGACTGGGGCAGGTACGGAGCTAGACTAGGAGCTATTACCTGCCAACCCTCCCTTATCGATTGAAGGGACGGTTTTGAATCTCGTTCCTTTCACGTTCACTCGCCTAGGTAGGTAGCCTGCATCTGTTTAGCAACTCACTTTCAGATCGGCTTCCCCCTCGCTCATAGCCTAGGTAGGTAATCCACTTCATGGCCAGTTTACTGAAATGGCTTGCAGTGGTATTAGAGCTTTAAAACGAAGCAGCGATTTAGAATAGCTGCCAACTCTCACAACCAGAAAACCTCATCAGAGATGGCTCTCAAGAGCCAAATCTCAGAGGTAGGTACCGACTTCACTAACAGCCAGATTAGTCGCCGCGTTCAAGCCTATTCTAGCACATCCAGATTCCAGCCAGCCCCTTATGCGGTCATTTCGTCTTCAATCTCTTTGCCCGATATTATATTTGACTGCCGAACGGGGAATCACGCCGGCCTCTCATAGACATAAGCACAGCCCTCCCCCAAGACCAAGTCATGCAACCCAGAATCGGCGTGGCAACCCTGCTCATTCTCGTCGAGACGGACGACAGAGGCCAACGGACGTTGCGTTCCACGCCAAGGTTTCTGGCAAGCAAGGCGGGCCAAGCCACGGTACTTATATAGGCATCGGAGATATTCTGCCTGCACCCCAGCTAATCCCCATTTTAAGGGCGGGCAATCCATCTATTTAAGCTCCTAGCGATATTATCCGGCTAGCTCAAAATTGCGCCACCAATCACCAACTTGCAACGACATCAACACCATGGCCTTGGCCAATCGACGGATGAGAGGCAACCGCTTAAAAGCCCACGGCCCTTTAATGGCAACTCACTTGACCTCGTGGCCATAGACAAGGATTCCCCATACCCCACACGCCCCGAGATCAAACGTCAATAAAAAATTAAAGGGATTGGCGCCAGGTGGGAGGTCACCGTCCCTTCGGCAGTTCACCAGATGCCCTTGACGTCCCGGAATAATGGATGCTGGTCCTTATGGTATAAAGGTGTTGGCTGACTGTGCCGCCTCACCCGTCATCCGGCTTCTGGAGACGAGACCAAGAATACAAGCTTACCCCACGTCTACATAATATCCCATTATCGCCATCATGGTATCCTTTACCGCCCTCGTCCAGGTTTTTCTCGCCCTTTCGGCCAGCGTAGAGGTAGCTGCCGCACCTTCTGCAAGCTACTTCTGGTCGTCATGGAGCGATGGCAAGCCCAAGATCAATTCCAAGAATGAAGCGGATGGAAAATTCAGTGTGAACTGGTCGGGAGACAAGGGGAACTTTGTTATCGGAAAAGGCTGGAGCACTGGTGGCAACAGGTATGGTACCTCTTACTCCCATCCCTTTTCAAACATTCCTCTCCACTCCACTTACCTATGAACGACGAGGCTCACCTCCGTGTGTTTTCCAGAGAGGTTGCATACTCGGGTACATTCGAGCCCGTCGGTAATGGCTACCTATCCATCTACGGCTGGACCACTGGCCCCCTCGTTGAGTACTACATCATCGAGGCCTATGGCACCCATAAGCCGTCCGACAACCCCGAGGCCAAGATGAAGGGCAACTTCACCAGCGATGGCGGCACCTACGAGATCATGACGAAACAGCGCGTCAACAAGCCGTCCATCCAGGGCACTGCCACCTTTGCCCAGTACTGGTCGATCCGCACAGAGAACCGCGTCGGCGGTATCGTCACTACGGGCAACCACTTCAAGGCTTGGGAGGCGGCCGGCCTCAAGATGGGGAAGCAGAACTACATGATTGTCGCCATTGAGGGCCAGGATAGCAGCGGATCCGCCACCATCACGGTCGGCGTGCCGCCTGCCACAGCCACATAGGGTTTTGTTTAAAATTGAATGATGTTTCTAGTTTTGGTTGTTTTATGTCTTTTTGTTTAGCGCAGTTTGAGTTCGATATCTTTATATCAGTATGATACCTCATCAAAGTGTTCAACTGTCACAACAACATTGATTAGTTGCATGATTAATTATGCAGATGATACAATGGATCACACACATACTGATTACCCTCTGCAATTCCAACTAATTACCAGCAGAATTGTCATGCTCTACTGTGTTTTGCCATCGAATTAGCTGAACTACTACAGAGCTGCCTCTCCTCCTAGTCCGAGGGGTGGGCTGGTCACCTTTTTGGAAAATCAATACTACCTAGGTTACATAAGGAAATGCGGGTCACACCGGAGCGTGTTCCGCCCCCCGTGTGAGGAACATGTACTACGTAGTAGGCCTTGACCGCGCACCAGGTTTGGTTCCACTAATTACATAAACCGGGCAACGGACCACAGTCTGCAGATGAAATGAGCTCGTTGACATGCGTTGATAGGAAGCAATCTCTACGCCCCCACCTCTTTAGCAGCACATAAAATAGATAAACTCTCTCATTGGGTCATAAGAAGCTGAACTCAGTATGGCAGGTAGTAGCGGAACATAAACGCACGTCTGGGACGAACAGTAGTGGCCCCATTTCCCCCTCCCAGCATGCATCTTGGTCACAGCCTTGTCATCCACCATGAACGAAAGCCAAGGACAGCCAAATATCTCAATCTTCGGCCCAAGGCTCATACCAGACCACATTCGCCTCATTACCCTCTCGCCCACCCCAAATGATAACAACACCCCTCTCGACATCCGGCTTTCCGCCGTCCCTCTTTGCAGCCTCCCATCGTATGACGCCATCTCGTACGTCTGGGGCCACGACCCGCCTTCCAAAACCATCACCTGCAACGGCGTTCCCACCCAGATCACCCCGAATCTCTACTGGGCGCTCGCCCGCGTGCGGCGGCGGTGGCGGTGGCGGCGCGATGCTTCCGGCGCTCCACGCACCACCAACGTCTGGGCCGATGCCCTGTGCATCAACCAGGGCGACGCCGCCGAGCGCAGCCAGCAGGTCTCCATCATGGGCCGCATATACAGCCAGGCGGAAACGGTGCTTGTTTGTGTCGGGCCTGCCGACGACGTCGCCGGTGACGAGGAGGAGGCTTTGGCGTTCGCGCAGCTGTTGGCCGAGCAGCGCATGCCACCACTGCTATTTAACATGGAACCAGCAGCGATGGATGCGTTGCGGACGGACGCCAGGTGGGACGGACTGGGCCCACTGTTGCGCAAGCCATGGTTCTCGCGGGTGTGGGTTCTGCAGGAGGTCGGGCTGGCGCGAAATCCGCGGGTCCTATACGGCGAGGCCGAGTTCGGGTATCGCGACCTGATGGCTGCTGTGGGCTGGGTGAATCTGCACGCAACAAACATTGTGTTCAGGTTGAGGATCACGGGGCTGCTGATCCATAGGCTATGGGACGACTGGTCGAAGAAGTCGTGGGCGGCGACGCCGGCACAGTACACGCTCTTAGACCTGTTGGATCACGGGGCGCTGCTGTCGTGCCAGGATCCAAGAGACCGGGTATATGCGTTTCTAGGACATCCCTTGGCGCAGAACGAGGATGGCCACCCCTTGCTCACTCCAGATTACGAAAAGAACGTCCTGACGGTATTCAAGGAGGCGGCAGTTTTGCTGCTCCAGCTGGTCGGGCTCCGGGCCCTAGCATCAAGCGAGCACAGCGAGAAGACCATTGCCGAGGACTTCCCGAGCTGGGTGATCCGCTGGAACATAAGCTTCACCTCGAACAATATCTACAGCCACCCTCATGGCCGGTACCAGGCGTCTTTGGGTTCTGCAGGAGGAGACTACGAATTCAGACTTCAGGGCGACCGACTCTACGTGCCGGGTATAGCGGTAGACACCATCCATGCCGTTTTCAGAATTTCGTTCCTGATAGATGGGAAAGTCGTGCGCTTTAAGCCGTGCGGACGCAGCGCCGATGGCACCACTGCCACTCTCTTCTCGCTCGAGGCTTTGATCACTTTTCTTCATCTCGACACCACACCATGCGCCTACGGCTCAGGCTCATTAGACCGAGTCGCCGCCCTCTCTCAGACCCTGACCGCCGGTCAGATGCTCTTCCCCACGGCGAAACACGCAAGAGCCGCCGACTTCAACGCCTACCGCAACTGGTGCAGCTTGACTTTGTCGCGGCGGCCCTCCGACGACAACACCGTGGTTCGCGAGCTAGAATCGATGGATCTTGAGTGCTGGCACAGCATGGAGTATATATGCCATGGACGGATTTTTTTCGTCACCAAGAAGGGATTCTACGGCCTGGCGCCGACGATCGCGCGTCCGGGGGACATGTGCTGTGTGTTCCTAAAAGCAAGCGTGCCTTTTATTTTGAGGCAAAGAGTGGGGGATAGCTCGGAAAGAGGTGCAGACCTTGCGAGGGTTGAGTTCAGGCTTGTGGGCGAGTCATATGTCCAGAGTTTCATGCGTGGTGAGGCGGTCGAGATGGTTCAAAGGGGGGAATTGGAGACGCAGGTTTTCACCATACACTAAGCTACATAGATTAAAGCTGCTGGTTTGTTGACTTGGCTGCAGTGATGACTGTATTCCATTATACCATGTGGTGTGAGACCACAAGTATGTGTGCCCACAGCAACCGCCTTCACAGACTTGCTTTACTAGATTATCAGGATATGTGTGAGGGAAGGAGAAATGGCTACGTAGGCCTGTCGATCAAATAACCAATTCGATTTATCTTTCAGCCACAGTACTGTACAACATCACAGCCTTAATTTCCTAATACTTCTAGGCGCAAGTGCAATGTCAGTCAGAGCGGCAAATAAATCAGGTCTCGCAGGAACCAACCCCCCCCCCATCAATTCCACCCGAGACTCTCTACCTGCCTACCTAGTTACCTAAATATGTGGTATCATCTCCAGCCAGGACGGCGTCCAAAACACGCCAATCGGCTGGGCCCTCAAACTGATAAACGACTCGAGCACCAAGAACACCCTCGCTATACCATACAGAAAAATAACAATATTCAAAAAGGTATACAGCCCGAAATACGCTAAAAACGGCGGATACGACTCTCGCTTCCACGGCACCATGGTGGCGAACAAGAGGTAGCTGAACCCCAGCATGACGGGCAGCGAGGCCATGATGTACCCGGCCGAGATCTTCCAGATCAGCAGCTCGGACCTCGAGGGAAACGGGAAATTGATCACGGAGAGCTGGATCCCGCCGTATGTCGTCGACAGCGTGGGGACCAGTACGAGGAGCAGCTTGTGCTCGAGGATGAAGCTGACCAGCTCGACGGGCTGCATTAGCGCGCCGTAGTAGTCGGTGTTTTTGTCGGATCCGAATAGGGATTCGTGGTAATAATAATCTTGTTGGCTGCTGTAGCGAGGCTGGTGGTCTCGGTGCTCTTCTTCTTCTTCTTCTTCTTCTTCTTCTTCTTCATTGTTGTTGTCGTTGTGAGTCGGCCAAAGGGGCTGTTTGGTCAGGATGGGCCCATCCTTTTCCTCGACAGCGGCTCGGATACGTTTCCATCGGAGAATATCCGTCTGAGTGAATATAATTGGTTCTGGCTCTTCTTGTCTTTCTGCTTCGTTACTGCCATAATCTGATGTTGACCGCCGCCGGTCGACGCCCATGCCGAATGGAAAAGTCTGCCCTGGGAGTAGCGAAATCTCTGTACCATCCTCACTTGGATTTGAGTTGACTTCCTCCTCGCCGGCCGGGTCAATGATTGGGCAAAGAATAGGATAATTGGGCCACTTGATTTTACCCAGGCCTTCAACCTTGGCAGCCCAATCTCGGACATCGTCAAAGTTACCATTCTGGAGAGATTCTTGGTACATCAGGGCTATGATGTCTTGAATCCGGATATATCCAGAAGCTCAGGGTCTCCGACGTCTTTCGGTTTCTGGTACCTCTTAGTGTTGGTGCAAGATGAGGAGGCCAAGATTGAAGAAAGGGGAGTCTCTCTTACGTCGACCCAAAAGACAAGCAGCACAACAGCACACAAAACATGGATCATGGTGTGAACTTCCAGCAATGCCAACGGCAGTCCGTACACCTTGCGCGCAACACACTGCGTCGCCATCCATAGTATCTGAACCATGACGAGGATCTTTTGGACAACATCAGCTTTGCTTTTGTCAGAGATCTTGGTTCTGGGGAGCGGCAGAAAATGCCCGTCTTTGGCTAGCTGCAGTATGCCCTTGGAAGTTATCCTTAGGCGTCCAGAGCATGGTGTTCCCCGGACGGCTGCTGGGTCGTGTTTTGGCTCAATGTCGCGGACGGGGACTTCCATGCCACCCATGACGACAAAAAAGGCGTATTTGAGATCGAATTTATGCTTCGTCTAGACACATACAAACATTAATTAATTACTGTTTGGGCTCTGGCACCTAGGTCTAGGTACCTGTGTTATATTCACGCGGGTATTACGCACCTCATCTTTGTTTTGATCACCCCCTTTTTTTATCGCACTGGCACAATCCCCAGTCTCGACATCATTTCGTTTCTCCCACAAAGCAGTCAACTGCTTCGCCAGGTCGCGCGCCTCGACGAACTGCGAGACTGCGAGATACAGGACGAGCTCGGGTGCAATGAGGCCGAACAAGACCCATTTCCCTTTGTACGACAGCGTGCTGAGCAGGCCCCTCCGAGTCGGGACGTTGAGATGCAAGGCCGTGTACAGGCAAGCAGTCAAGGTGACGATGCAGCTCCACAGAATGCTGGTTGTGCCGCGGAACTCGGGCCCGTCCACGAACCTGGGCGCGCGGATTGTGGTCAGGGCTGTGAGGTTGTCTCTGTTTTGCAAGATTATCGCCTCGATGCTGTCGGTAGTCTGTGTTTGAGTGGAAACATTTGGCAAGGACATCAGAAGAGCATTTGATGTCGGTGGGCAGTCGCTAGACAATGTAATTAAAATCTTGGTGAGATCAGCCAAGAAGGTGCGGCATTATACTTTTCAATCTTCCTATGGCAATACCGACTTGTGAGGGAGCCAAAGTCCAAGTTGTGGCAATGGAAACTACCATGAGGCCATACACAGAGGCCCGAGCTAGGCGACAATGAGGACGGGAGGGATCTGTCCGAGGGGCGCTGGCCGCTTGGGCGGCCCAGCCTGCGCCATCGTGCATGTTTGCATCTATTAGTCTAGGCACCACCGCTTAGCAGAGTTAAGCCATGATTGAGAAACAAGAAAAAAAGTATGATATGGTTGTTGGGGAGAGTAGAATGGCCATTTTGTCTTGATATTTTTGGCGTTTCCTTTGAAGCTAGAAATATTGGACGACTTTGGACAACGAAAGGGAAATGGGAGAGAATGGGACCAGAAAAAACACACCCGAGGAGGTTATCAGAATGGGTTTTAACAAATAATGTGCTCAACCAACCGAGAGTTTGTACATGTAAGCATACTATGATGATCAAAGTGCTAGTCGTTGTGCTTGTTTACATCCATGTCCAGTCAGGGGATGGCAACAAACTGGCGAGAGAAAAGTATTGAGATACTGTGGTACACACTGTGAGTGTATTCCGCGGAGTTTGCTACCACTGCCAAGAACATGGCGCTCTCAGCCGCCAATCCCACACACCGTTCCACACACTTCTCCTTACTTATTTTCGTCGTTCTGGCCGCAAGAACGAACACACAAACCAGCTGTATTTAGCCGATCTCAGGGCCCAACACCATTTTCTCTTCTTTAACTTACCTACCTACCCTCACATCCATGATGGTTTGCTAACGACAAGGTCTGGGTTTAGGGCTAGAGCCTGCTGTCAACACAAACAATGGCTACAAACTTATCAGTGTACGTCGGGCTGTGGCGGGATTATTCTCAAAAAGACAGTAACCAACTGACCCTGACCCTGTCTTTGGGCTGGGGCAACATTCTCATCTCGGGCCTGGCCTTGCTCGTGTCTTTGGCGGGCGGGGCCGCCTGGACCATCGCGGCATACATCCTTCACCAGACCCGCGTTCGCCATGACGCAGGGAAACGACGTGGAACTGACCCGTTCCAGCTCCAACTGCAGACGCTACTTCGAAATAACGTCACCGCCTTGTCCGCCCTCGTCGACGCCTTTTACATTCGACTTGCTTGGGCCCAGACATCGTATCCTACAACCCGGGCCCTGCTCCCCACAACGCTAGTTGCGGCACTGATCGCCGTGCTGTTCGGCTTGTCTAGCCTCTTCGTCTCGGCAGTAGCTACCCGCAGCGAGTCCAGCGTCACCGTGCTGGCCCAACCAGGCGAATTCTGCGGCGGGTGGGACCTGAACTGGACGGCCATTTTCTACGGGATGCCACGGCCGTCACCTGATGTATGGAGAGCCACTGTCAACGACGCCCTCAGTGCCAGATCCTACGCCAGGTGGTTCTACTCTCAGGACCAAAAGCCCCTTGCCGCTACCTTGAGCATGTTTCCAGTACTAAGACTCCCGTATCAGACCAGTATGGGGCCTTGCCCCTTTAAAGGCCTCGGAAGATGTTTGTCCAACGATACTACGTCGTCGTCCACTTCCATCGTTTTCGATACCGGAATGCTGGATTCTCACTCTCACCTGGGCATCAATGCGCCTCTCGTGGATCGGGCAAGCATAAGGCAAAGGGCTGCCTGCTCTCCCATTGATAGCGGAGACCTTGTCCACACTTCTGTATCAGCTGAGAGTTACGGATATGTCAATGTCACGATCCCCAGCTTGAATCTCACTCGCCCGTTCAGATTCAACGCCCATCCTGAGCAATGGGCGCACGGCTACCGATCTGGGTGCGTATGGGTTTGCTTTTTCTCCCTCTTCTTTTGTCATCCTATATATAGAATGTTTCGGGGACCTAACACATTTCTTTTTCTTATTTCAGGTGCTACATATGGTTTGAACTCCATAGACCTAGATACTGGCCCGATGCTGTATACAGTGGCGAGGACGCGGACATAACAATCTGCTGGGTTGCGCAGAACTCGGTTTCCTACTACGAACCAGTTTATGACCCTCTTTTTCTGGCCAACGGAACCAAGTCTGACGGCTTCGGATCATTCTATGCAAACAACTACCTCAATTTTATTGCCTGCAAACAACAGGTTCAAATATGCAATCCAGTCAACAGCCGGTGTACCCGTCTCACCCACCCGTTGCAGGCGTATCAGGATTCGGATCAACTCGGGTTTAACTTGAACCAATGGACCGCGGTAAATCGATCTACGATTCTGTTGGGATTTAGTGATCTTGGAACAGTCGGTCCCGGGGTGTTGGGGGCGTCCGGTATAGTCAGCCCCATTTCTTTGTGATGTGTCTACCACAGGCTACTGAACTAGACTAATATTCGCAGCTGTCGCCTTCCTATAATAAAGGGCTGTTAGCTAGGGAGGCCCTGATGTACGATATCGGCTCGTTCCACCTCCCGCCAAATCACTGGCAGCAAGAAGTCCAACACTGGTTCGAGTCGAAGCTCGCCTTGATGCAGGCGCATATGCTCCGATTTCTCGACCGCATCGACCTGACCAACCCCAACTACGGGCCGAACATGATCTATCTGCCAATAGACACCATTCCTGCAGGGCCACTGCGGGACACCGTCGCCGCCAACTGCCACAACCAGAGAATCACCACCACGGGACAATACCAGAACTTCCAGTTCAACACTGTCATTGTCATTGCCATATTGTCCCTCGTCGTGATTATTGCCAGCCTCTCCATTGAGGCCTGTGTGGGGACTATCCGTCGCCGGTTGTGGATTTCCAAAGAGGGCCGGGCCCGAGAACTGGCAAGAGATCACGACAACCAGTACTGGCTGCTTCGGAAGGCGCTCGAAGGCGTCGGCGTCGGGCCTTGGAGGCGTGGAGGGAAGAAGATGGACTCGAACATTCCCGTCGTTGACCAACAGTGCTTGCTGATACCGCCGGGCGCAGATTTCGTGACGGATGATGGCGAGTTTTACAAGATACACGCTGGAGCAGGTTATGAGATGAACAATTTACAGGAAGACGACGGCCAGGATGGGTCGCAGGTAAACTTGACCCACTGGGGGAAACCATAATTAGTCTAGATGCTAGGGAGTACAAAAGAACCTCATTGATAAAGGTATGCGTTGAAGGGACACATATAAAAACCTTCATGCTGGAAGGTGGTAATTATGTCGAGTCCGTAATAGTACAGTATGGACTTGAAGCCAAACTGCTCGAGTAAACTGTGCTGAATGCTATATGTAAGAAAGTCTTACATATAGCCTCCAGTCCTGAGCCCTATCGAGCTGACCGACAATGAGCACCAGTCTGAGTTTGAGGGCTCACCCGTCATCGCCGAACTCTATCTTGTCGAGCGGCATCTTGATGGGCGGGATGACGTGCATCTCTGGGAGGCTCTCAAGTTCATCTTTATCCGTGAACCCGCCGACGGCAAGGACGTGGAAAACGACAAGGACATCATAGGCTCCCGGATTTCCTTTGATAGGTTCCTCGACTCTCACTCCAAAGATGCCATCTCTCAGATTCCGACCCATACTGTAGACGCAATCACCGTTGAGGGCGGCGAGGAAGGCGATATCAAGCCTTTTTTTTTTTTTTTTTTTTTTTTTTTTGCCACATGGTCGCGTCATGTCGTGAAAAACAAGGACCAATGGAAGGACAAACAACGCATTAGATCCGGGAGGCCATACGACGAGGACATTATTGGCGACCCCAGGGAGAGACATATCCCCCACACTCGCTACGCGAGAGACTTCGAAGTTTGTCGAGGGTATTACCCATATTTGACCCTCCGCAAAACCAGCATTGGAATCGACATGGGGCCTTGTCCGACATCCCAAGCATCCTCAGTATTAGAACAGCTTTTATTGGCGTCGAGAGGGTCCTTTGGCGAGTGGAGAATCGCCTCTTCCACCCCGGGTCTATGCTGGATCACATCCGCCAGGTGCTAGATATAAAAAAAGGCAACAAGTATAGGGCCGAGTTCATTGGGTCCCTGATCCCTCACCTCTCTTTTGAGCTCGAAGCTGTCGACGCGGCCTGGTCGTCCGTGAATAAGCGCATCAAGGGCACATACCAGGCTGTTATGCTGACCATGAGCATCATCGACGTTGAAAAGGCAATGAAGGAGGCTGCGGCTGTGACCAGGTTAACTAGTCTAACCTGGCCTTCTTCTTCATCCCGCTCAGCCTTGTCGCCGCTGTCTTTGCTATGCCGCTTGACAAGTTCAAAAACAGCGAAAATATGAAGATCTGGCCGTGGGCCACCGTCTCGCTTAGTCTCATGGCTGTTGTTTACTCGGTCCTATACTGGAGGACGCTCGCGCGGTCGACAAAGGAGCTTCGGAAGTGATTGCCTCCTTTGACGAGATAGCATTTGTCCAAGAGGCGAATAATATATGCGAGACTTTGTTGATCATCATTATATTTCTACTTAATATTCTATTTTTTTTCTTGGCATGTTTGCAGCCGGCTCTTAAGGAGTTTGGAGGATTCTCACAGCCGATGTGTCCAACTCTTTGAAGGGCTATCTATGTTTCAGCGTTGTCCTGGCCTTGATTTTTACTACCCCTTGCTACTTGAATTCTTTTGATCCGTGAGTAGATTAGTCACATAATACACATCCCCCTTCCACTGCTCGTTATAATTACCATTCGTTCTGCCCTGAAATTTTCTCCTGTTGTGCCCTGAAAAACGTTGAACTCAAAAATCCTTCCCCGTGGCCTGAAATCTCAAATTATTTAAAGTTTCTAGATTAGACTAGTAGATATGTCTGAGAATAAACTACCTACTTAATTAGTCTGAAAAAGCTCTGGTATAACTGCGAGTACCTCGGAGTCAAGTTCCAGTTCCAGAACAGATTTTGCAATGGGTCCAACCCGGTTCATGGATGGCAGCGGACAACTCGTGCCGTGCGTGTACGGGTATCCTGTCGTGGCGAAAAGGACTCTTGGATATCGGTGTCAAGGAGCCTTCATTACCAAAATTTTGAGTGCCAAGAATCAGCTCTTGTCCCCCAAGAGTCTGGGTAATATCCCTTCGAAATCTAGAACAATTTGGACTCCCAAGTAATACGTGTATAGATTGCGCATAGTTTCATGTTCCTGGAATTTTGATCTAATACCACATCGCACTCACCAATTCAGCAAGGTACCGAGATCTGTGTTCTCACAACTGGGAAATTGCCGGTGCAAGTGCAATATAACATATATAGTGCCGCTCGGCCGCAAACCGGAATACTTGCAAAACAGATTTAACCGGGGCTTGAACTTTGGCAACTCCGTCATTAGCGGTATTCAAACGATAACAAGTTCTATTATTAGCATTCGAACGAACCATTCTCTCTTCCACTTTAATGACATGACATCTAAATAGCTGGATATTATGGAATGAAAAGGCCTTTGCAGCGCAGGCTCAACTGCCAAGACCGCCTCTATCCCGCTTCCCAAAAAGCCAACCCCCTGACAGATCATGACTACCGGGTCATGTAATATTTTGCTTTCGGCTTGATATCCGGACTGTGTCTAGGTTATCCGGGAATTAAATAGATAACACACCCCCCCTTCGTCGCAACTTCTCGATCTCCTCCGCCGACACGTTGTAACCTTGGCTCCCTTTTTGTCTCGGCCCTTATTTGCAACAGAGTGGTTTTTTGATAGCTTTTTCCAACCGAGGAGCGCGATTGTACGAGTCTTGCAGAGTCAGGTCTTTCAGCTAGTGTATGCCTATAATTTTGTATTTATACCTCCACCTTCCAAGAAATTCATGACGATTTGATAGATGCTTCTCTTCACTCCCACCACTAACAATCCTCGCATCATTTTTCAACACCGAACAAAATCTCTTTGAAAATAACAACCCACAAATTCAATCAAAATGAGATCAACGTTATTTATCACACTGGCAGGACTTGCCACCCTCATGCCCGCCATGGCCGAGAATTTCATCGGGTCCTGCGATCCCAGCTCTGTCAAGATCAGCGGCAGGATCCTCACAGCTAACTGCAGAAACATTGTTGGGTCGCTCAGCTGTTCAAACCTGGACCTGAACCAGTGTCTGAAGAACACGTACGGGTCTCTGCAGGCGGACCCGGCAGGATCTGGGTCAGTGCATCACACTTTTCATTCAGCCCGTTTTCTCAATCAACAACGGTTTTATTGATCATCACTTGATAAAATATACTGATCAACCCGCCTTTTAGACCACACTTTGGGGACCAATGCATCGATTGCAGCAACTCAAAAATGTCGAGTGGCATTATCCTTGGGGATACCCCGACCTTGGTTCACTGCCAGTGCAACCCCGGCTCCGGTGTATCACAAGCAGGCTGGCCAACGGCCATCTTTGATCTGAGTAAGGAATCTTGGAAATGACAACGTGCGAGGGAATTTATGAATGCTGACAAGTACAATTTATCACAGACACGATTGTTGACAATAATAATGGCGTGCTCGAATGCTACAAGACAAAGGGAACAGCATGCTAAGGAATAGCGGAATTTGTGATCAATGATGTATCATAAACCATGGGAAGGGGGCGTTGTGAAATCTTTGGCATAATATAAAGTCATTACCTCACTCGGCATTATGTCCTCAAAAAAGTCAGTGAATGGGTGGAAAGTCCGTCTAATTACCACAGAAACCGGCAGCTGTGTAGAGTGAACGAGCTGGGGGAGGGCGGGGGGCGCAAAAATAGGGGGATAATTCATTACGTAAGGAATGGGAACCGGACCGCTAAATCCCAGAGTCAATAAACCCCCTTTCTCAAGAGCGTGTATAAGAGACACTTCAAGGAATTTTAGACAATGGTGTTGAGAAAATGACGTGGTTGTTGAACGATTAATTATGTAATAATTACAGCAAGTCAGCAACGTTTCATGGCTCTCCACTCAACAGAGGGGAAGTTCTCCACCCCCTCCCCGCTGTGGGGAATTTCTACCCAAAACCCCCAAAACCTCATCTGGAGCTAGAGCTAAGGAGATTGGGAGGATAAGACGTTAGGAGCGGTGGACTAGCTATTTTGTAAACCGTACTTAAGGATATTGACAAGTACTCACAGATGGGAGTATGTATGGTGAGAATAGTTGTGGTATGAGCATGATGACGTACTTGCACTTCCAACTTCCAGCTGCCCCGCCCCAGGACATGTGGACCTACCTCGTATAAAGAATGGAAGCTACCCCGCCATGGTGCTGGCAGTGGAGTCGATCACGAAAGGAGGTCTCTCTACGCTCGACGACTTGAGGGGGTTTCCCTCTGGTTCCATCTTTTTACCAGGAATAATTACTACTCAAATTACATCCCAAGCACATATCAGATCGAAATGGCAGCCACGAAGCAGTTCAATGTTGGTGTCGTAGGATACGGGCAAGTCACCGCACTCTCCCCCACCCCTCCTTGCCAATGCCAATTGTCGCTACCTTACCCTTCTAACAACGTCTCGACAGTCTCTCGGCCAAGGTTTTCCACATCCCCTTTATTGCCCTGACCAAGACGCTCGTCCTCCACTCCATCGTCCAGCGGTCGCCGACGCCCGGCAACTCTGCCCCCGATGACTACCCCTCCATCAAGCACCACACCTCGGCCGACACCTTGCTCTCCGACCCCAAAGTCGACGTCGTGATTGTCAGCACGCCGCCCAACACTCACTTCACCCTCGCCCGCGACGCGCTCAACAACGGCAAGCACGTCCTCGTCGAGAAGCCATTCGTCCCGACATCCGCCGAGGCCGAGGAGCTCGCCACGCTTGCGCGCGAAAAGGGCCGCGTGCTCTGCGTATACCAAAACAGGCGATGGGACTCGGACTTTCTGACGGTGCAGCATCTCATGCGCTCGGGCGCGCTCGGGCGGGTCGTCGAGTTCGAAACGCACTTTGACCGGCTGCGGCTGGAGAAGCCGACGACGTGGAAGGGAACGCTGAGCATGGACGAGGGCGGCGGCGTGCTGTACGATTTGGGTACTCACCTGCTGGACCAAGTGTATGCGCTGTTTGGTACGCCCTCGGCCGTGTCGGCCAAGTTTGTAGACCAGCGCGAGGGCCGCCTGGTGTCGGGGGTGGGGGCTTCCGAAGAGCCCGACAGCATCTCGGCCGTGCTGAGCTACGCCGAGACGGGCACGCTCGCGTACGTGCGCATCGGTGTTGTTAGTGTCGAAACCAGCCAGATGCGATACTGGGTGCGAGGGACCAAGGGAAGCTACCACAAGGCTGGGCTGGACCCGCAGGAGGACCAGCTCCGGTCGGGCACCAAGGCGACGGATGTCGGGTTCGGTGTGGAGGACGCGTCGCGGTACGGGCGGCTGTGCGTCGTGACCGAAGGCGGGAAAATCGAGGACCGCGTCTGCCCGACAGTGCAGCCCGAGACGTACCTGAGGTTCTACGAGCTGTTTGGCAAGGCTGTTGAGACGGGCAAGGAAGAGGATGTGCCGGTCCCGGCGTCGCAGGCGGCGCAGGTCCTGAGGATTATTGAGGCTATTCGGGAGAGCGCAAAGACGGGCAAGGATGTCGCTCCTCGGTAGATCAAACAAAGAACTGGTCAAGTGAGTAAGACATCCTTGTTTTATATATTGTTCAAAATACTCTTCTCAATTGTCGTACAAAGACACACAAGCTTTATGGGGGTTATATGATTCACATCCCAGGGCAGATACCAAGGCAGATATTACCAGCTTGTTGCAAGGTTTTGGAAACACAATTTATGATTGCAAAGTTGACTCGGGACATCCCAAAGTGCAGCTTTCATAGCCACCAGAAATAGTCCTCATGCACATCACAGGGTATTTTTCGTGTTGAGAAGGAGTTGCCATTTCAGTAAATGAGACCTTATCAGTGACTTAAAAAAGAGAGGATAGAGGAGGAATCCCACCACAAGGTTTTTGAGGGGACGAGGGATGAAGGACATCAACCCTTTAGTATCCAGTACGGAGAAGAAATGGTAATCCTCCCCAGTGTCTCGACTTGCCTGGGTACAAAACATCACAGTATGAACGATAAGGCGTTCAGCGCTTCTCGCCGTGCCTCGAAACAAATCGAAACGCCTGTGGTGCCCCAGAACACACACAGCCTGTTTTGTGGGCATTTGCATCCTTGAGCACTTGGTGTAGAGTGACCTCCGGAAAATAACAACACCCCACGTTTCAAACTTGTAGTACACTTAAGCATAAAATACCCTGGCATTGTATGTTTGTTTCAAACACATTTCCGTCATCCGTGGTAGGTGGGTTTCTTTTTTTTTTTTTAAAAAAAAAAGAGGAACACGCATTTCTCTTGGCGGGTTGACGCATCTGCCACAAGATCTGCAGCGTGATCTGCGACATGGTTATGCCCCCCCTAACCGGCATCTAGGGCTGGCCCTCCATAGCAACCACACACGGGCGCCCGTCTTTGACGTTTTCGACCCAACAGAGAATGAATATATGTCGGTGCTTCGTCTGCTGAATATCGAGGGCTTGGTTCATTTCAAGCACGTCGACTGTCGCAACAAGGACGCTGAAAGTGTCAACAGTAGATGGTTTCACTTCTCATCTGATATATAGTGTTGTTGCCTCATCCTCCAGAGCCGGTCAACAAGCACCTGCCTCTCGCGTTTTAGTCTTCCTCCTTTTTTCCCTGGCTTCTGGGGGGGGGGGGGTGGGAGGAGCCAGCGAAACTAGATTTGAACGATGCTATGAGCAGCCCTGTCGTCAATTTTCTACCCTAGGCAAACAAAGAACGCCCACATACTCGAGGCCAAATTTGGAGCGTTCCCCCAGGAAAAGAATGTCGACCATTTTTGCGGAGGGAGCGGAAGGATATCTCAAGTGTCCTTGTTGACGAGTTTAGCCAATAGAACTAGGCATCACCGACAATTAAATACGTCTTCGACTGTCTCAATGTGCAGTAAAAGTTGAAGGGGAGGTACTGCTCTCGTTTTGAGCCGGATGCTTTTTCAGTTGCTCAAAAACATTGCTCTGTGCGCTTGTGGCGCCTGCTTTGAGTGGAAATCTGAGTACTGACCTAGGGTGGGTTATTGCTTGGTAATTAGAATGAATGAAAATTTTGTTTCTTTTACATAATAACCCTACCTAGGTAGGTAACCGTTCATGGACATGTTGACGCGCGTTGAACTTAATGTTCCGAACTTTAAATACCTAGACAAATAACCGAAATACGGGAGATAATAGAGTAAGAAAAACATTTCTAAATAGTCCCAATCCTATCAAAATCCCATTGTCCCTTAATCCCTTTCCCGCCATTCCACCACAAAGTCTTCGAACTTGGAATTGACAAAAATAAGGAGCCTCCAAAAAAAAAAAAGGGGTATCTATCTTACACCGTCCAGTGTATTGCCATTCCCGCAGCGCCTTGCCCTGTGTTCCCTTGGTATACCATAAGCCAACCACCGACTGACCGTCATTCTTTCCGTACTGTAGTAGCATTAGAATAGAAAAGGAGAAAACAAGAAAAAAGCCAATTCCCATCCCACTTCACACATGCTGCTTTGTTTGTCCGCCAGGAACAACCTCAACAACAAACATGATCTGGCCATCTTCTAACGCCCTGTCGTCGGCTGTATTCTCACCAAGCTCGCCTCGCTCCCCTTCCTCTCCTTATCATCGTCCGCCTGCTCGACCGTAACCGACGTGGTTGTCTCGCATTGGATGGCGAAGCCCATAACTTCGCCGGCGCCCATTCCCAATCCCTGCATGCTACTATTGACAGTCTCTTTACTCCCATTACGGGAACTGTTCCCGCTCGCAAAACTCCGTAGCCGTGCCCCCGCGCTGAGCTTAGACTTTCTCGGCATGGTCCAGTTGGCCCAGCGTTTGCGAGTGCCCTTGGGATCGGCTGAGACGAACACAACGTTGCCAAACTTCCGCTCGGCTGGGGTCCGCATGAAAGCGAACGTGTCGAGCCCTGTATCTTGCGAGGGCGGAGCTTCGCCTGAGAACACAATCGCGCGTCGAGTAGTCGAGTATAATGCCACGTCGAGCCAGCCTGCACTGGCAATCATGACGCCGGCAAAACAGAAATAGGAGAGGGGTACGTCATTCCCGGCCATGGAGGCTATTCGCCCTGCAGCAAGCGGTGCTGTGCAGAGTATGTATATGATTGGGTACAGGAGGAAAGTCGGATGTCGCGAAGAGGTGGGAACTGGAGGGAGTTGCTTGGCCGACATGCCTGAACGGGGAGAGCTCGGCGCAAGGGATGGCACAGGCGTTGAGCGAACAGGATCTGGATTCGGGTATTGCTCGTCTGGGAGATTGTGTGCGGAGCCGGATGAGAGACAAGATGATGCACTGTGTTTGCTATGGATATGGAGATGAAAATAGATGGCCAAATAAACGATCGTGGTGAGTGCCAGGGACAAGAAGATCCAAAGATAGTGAAGGTATAGTCGAAGGTCTTGGTAAGCCGAGTTAATCCAGCACTGAGGAGAAGTTAGCGATCATCAATCTACCGGTGCTAATTAGCTTGCTTGTCTGCTTACCCAAGCTCCAGCACGAACATACAGCCCACCACCTTTGCCTTTCCAAGTAATGATGATGCCGAGAATCGCCAGACCGTAGACAAATGCCCAGCAAGTGGCAAGTGCTGAGTAAAAGATCCAAGTCGGCAGCCGGTATCCCTTGACAACTCCCAGATACGTATGGACGGCAATTGCGCTGATGAAAACGCTCGAGGCCAGGTCACCAGTTGAAATAAACCAGCCTTGCGCCCAGCATGCCGAATTTTCAACGTCGAGCGCGTGATGTGAAAGCCAAGTCACATTCAGCAGGAAGGCCATGGCTTGCTGGATATCGGCGAATAGGAGGTTGTATATCAGCATCAAGAACTGATTCGGGGGCTCCTTTCTGATGCGCTGGAGGAATGTCTCCTTGGGTGTTTTCCACTTGTCGTTTTTTGGGGGGCACAGATGGGCAGCCGGCACGAGGAAGCCATTTACATCTGAGGCGGTGGGTGAGTTGGGCCCCGGCGATGTCGCCTCCTTCTCGTCAGCTGGCCGGACCTGCCACCGGATGAACTTGAAGGTGAGGTAGCTGAAGAGCCAGACCGAAGATAGGAAACTCAAGAATCCAAACATGGCCACGGCGGCGAGGCCATTGCTAAGGACTGGTGGTAACGGTGACAGGCTGCCTGCAGCATCTTCCGAGTCGTATATGTTTTTCTGGTGTCCTGGTGCTGCCATGTTTGCTACATTTCAGTAAGGACTGGCTTGCGTGACAACAAGATGGAGATGGCGGCAACGAGGAACGAAAGGAGAGAAACAACGTGTATTAAAATGGGGCCTTGAGAAGCAAACTCAAAAAGGAGGAAAATCCCGAGTGCTGGGAATTGGGTGTCCGGCGACTTTGTGATTTTCACATATTCTCCGAGGAAGAGCAGCAGCAAATGCCAGACGGTACGTGGATGAAGGTTGAGGGTCTCCACAAGGGAAACCACATGGTTTTAGCTTGTCCCGCTCAAATTTGAGTCTGGATGTTTGGTGCCAGAGCCATGTTTGGTCAGGTTTGGGCCCCCATGCCGATGCTCCTGCTCTTGGTCGTGGCTGCCATGCTAAGGTGAATTACTGCCGCAGGCGTACGTGGTGCATGTCGTGCAGGTGCAGGTGCAGTGCAGGCCCGGGCCCGAGCAGCTGGCATTCCCCATCAGTGCACCACGTTCCATCCTTGTTCCATGTTAAAATAGCCTGATCGGGCGATTTTGCTTGAGGCGCAGAACAGAGCCCTGGTCTGAGCGGCTCAATGCATGGTTTGCCAATGCTGTCTCCCTCACTTGCCCATTCACCATTGGTCGATCTTGCCTTGGGAATCGCGGATCGCTCTTCGTCCCCCACCCGCCTGCGGCGACGACCCAGCCGGTGCCAGAGTTTGGTACACAGGGGTACACAGGTATGGGGAGGCAGGTGTAGCAGGTGTAGACATCAAGCCATCGAGGTCCACGCCGATGCCTCACGACAATTGCTCACCGGCAGGAAGGAGCTTGGGTAATGTCTAGGCGCATTTTGTTAATCCCGCCGTGCCTTCCGTGTAAATCTTGACACCTCGACCGCCCCTACCGCCCCTACCGCCTATGAATTGAAGGTTAATAATTAAGTCACCCAAGAAGCAGCTGCGATTTATGGTCTTCAGTGATAGGATTGGGTGACTGCAAAGTTGTCGCCGCAAGAAAAGACATCCCTGGCTAGCGGAAACGTGAAAGGATCGAATCCATCTGACAACGGCATGTGTAGATCCGGTGCATCAGATCTTCTGCGCTCAGGGCTCAAACAGCGATAAGCTTAAGGAACATTATCTTGCTGGGTAAATCCCCCGATCCCGCGAGGAAAAGCATTCAGGATCTCCATCCGCTGGGTCTTGGGACTTGATGTCAGCGTCTCGGGGATTTCCCACCTTGTCTAGGCTCATCCGAGTGTCTCGCTCCTTCCTGCAAATTCGAGTCGTACAAACTCGGGAGTTGGTGAGAAACTGCAGAAGGTGTTGGGGCGGAAGGTGCGGGACACAGCATGAGTGGCAGAACTGCCTCTCCAATTTTTTGTTGAGGCTCAATTCATCGGGAATTTTGGAAGGCCATGCGCATGTTCTCGGAGGATATTTGCATCATCTCCGGTGCCGTCCCGCCAGCCAAGATGTTGGGGTCGCCATCAGCAATCGGCAACTTGCAATTTCACCAACCACAGTTTCATAAAGGGTGTCCATTAACAAGAGACTAGGTACTAGGAAGGTACTCTTACTTCATAACAATAGTGGTCATTTACGTACTGGGGTAGACAGTTGTTATTCCTCTCATCGTCGTCCCTCAGCTAAAGATCGATGCCAATACCTCATCCATGTCCAGGGTGTGGCCCAATTTGTCGTCTTAGTCCAGTAGAGTGAATTGAGGCGGAGAGCCCGGCCCTTCATCCCGCGATAGGCCGGTTGGTTGGATGCTTGATTCTGCATCATGGGAGCCATATTATTATCCAACGGGTGGGATGGCGGCCGCATGTAAGCCTTGAATGAATCAAGGTGGACCTTGCTTTGAACAACAGCGGCAATCGCAATTCCGACAACGAATGCTGGACGGGACCTGAACATTTCTACCATGCGGCCGTCCAAGGGCAGAATAAATTGTACGGAATAAACGGGTTAGTTCGACAGCCTGAGGCGCGAACATTTCTCACGAGGTCTATGTTCTTGAGCACTTTGGTTTTCTCTGGAATTATAGTCAGTCGTTTAAAGAGTGCGGCGTGACCATCGGCGTACTCTTTCCTATGATATCCCCATTCCTCCATAGAGAGATCGTGCGAGTCCTTGTCGCGGAATCCAATGAAGCTATTCGTTTGTTGGCGTGTCATTACATATGAGACGGCAGTGATAGTCAGACTCTTGACCATTGGTCCAAAAGTCTTGTTCCATACGATTTTCTCCAGCCGGTCCAGGCTCGAAGGTGTGAGATCAGTGGTTTGGTTGCGGAAGTAGATCATCAAGGTCGGACCGCAGGACCGTATTTGCAGGGACCGGCATGTCAAGCATAGCATCTGGATATCTGGTAGATCCAAATTCTGAACAATATTCTCAATAATCTCGGCGGGGAGAGTGTCAATCATTCTAGGGGGCATGGTGAGATATAACTGAGTCGGCGAGTATTCAAAGTAAGACAAAGATAATGTAGGCATACTAGGGAGAAGATTGAGTTGCTGTCGGGCACTTTAGACTCAATGATCTCGGAGCTCAGTGTCTGCTTATATACTCTGTTCGGTTAGACCTTGTTTATTCGACAACGCTCCAACACCTTGGCTACAAAGCACTGTGTTCAAGGCTCAACCACTGTCTTAGTACAAACCCCACAATCTTCCAGAAATATTGCTAACATGGAAACATAGGGGTACAACTAGTCCTAGAAAGTTCAAATAGTATTTATTCAACTATATGTTTGCAATTATGTGTGTATATATATCTATTTCGTCGCACTGTACCTATGACATATATTCATATTTCTCATCTAAGATTCCCTAGCAAAATGTTCTGCCAACCCACGTAGATTCGCTGTTCCTCAAACGATCTCATCCTTAAAGTATGGTCCAGAGAGAGGAAGAAAACTGTACCTAGTAGATGAAGAGGGGTGTAGCTGGCTGGATGTCATAAACTGGCGATACGCACTTCCTGTGCCATTGCCTGGGGGAGAAGGGGTGGGGATCAGATGTTGACATGGTGACACCGAGCTTGACGGCTTGGAAGGTGCATCTCGCCAGTTTGCAACAGGCTGCAACCAGCCCACCCTCCTACCCCAGGTCATAGCATATCAAGAGCGTATTGCCAGATTGTAACATGCCCCTCCGAACCCTCCTTCCCTGCCGGCGAACCTGAACCCGCAAGGTTTCAGAGGTACCGTGATCCCATATTTACAGGCCGGCCGTGAAGACAGGGACTCGACCAATTGTTGTTGGGTAACTGCCCTGACCACATCGGACGGCACAGCCCCAGACCACGTGTAATGGCTAAGCCATACCACAGGTCCAGATGCAGGCGCACACGCACTCACAGCTCTTCTCCCGCACGTTGCTTCCGCGTCAACAGTATGTACGGCTGATGTGGATGCCAAGAGCTTCGCATCACTATCGGCAGTGCGGCGTTCCGGAGGCAAGAAGAGACAACAAATTGGGCGTCGCTCGACCAATGTCGTCCCATGCCCTCCGAGGACGGCCCAACTGGCTGACTTCATCACCGCAAACATGACAGCCGCCGAACTCCAACCAGACGGAACCGCAGCAAAAGTTATTCCAGCCTCAGTATTGCGGAACGGCGGTCGAGTGGCTGCGGTTGGAGTTGGTTGAAGTCGGGAGAGAATGGATGTGCGTGTGTCCCTAAATGGTGTATCTGTCGGGCAGGTTCCTCAGTCGGCTGTAGCCTGAGCGGTATCTGCGGACGAGCTTTATGATGCCCCAGATGGCAAGCGAGATGCTGGTAGCCAGCAAGAACAAGAATAAGATCAGATGGTCGCCAATCACCAAAAACATGCGGTTATCCCAGTTGACCCACGAGCCGCCGCGCTCCTGGGTGAAGAAGACGGAGGGAGCGGCGCCCTCCCGGTCGTCCATCATGAGGCGGTACTGCCGATGCTCGATGTTCGGGTTATCCTCGACCTTGGGCAGAAGCTTGTGGTACTCCTCCCAGATGGCCGTCACGAACCACTGTCCGCTCGCATAGCTAATGGTCATGTAGGGGAAGAACCAATCGTATTTCCAGGGAATCAGCGATTGGGTAAGACGGTCCCAGTAAGGATGGTTTGGCCGTGAGGCAAGGATGTTGTTGCTGAGGGCGCCGCGGCCTGGGTCGGTGATCCACATGGGGTAGTAAAGGAGAGGCGACAGATCTCCCTTGCAGCCCTGGAGATAGAAAAGTCAGCAGAGATCGAGGATACAAGACGCAGTTGCGAAGCCACCCACATTGTCAAGATCGAGGTATATGCCGCCCTCGTGCAAGAGGATAAAGTACCGAACAGCGTCGACTCTTTGAACGGGGTATCGGTAGCTGTCGTATGTGCGCAGGAACCAGGGGTACTCCAGCTCGATGAACTCGCGTGATGATTTCTCGGTCCAGAGCTGGGAGGGGGATGGATGTCAGCGAGTGCGCTTCCTCTTGGGAGAGGAGAGGAGAGAGGAGAGACGGGCAAGCGCGCACCTTGTACTTGAAGTCCGGGTTCGCCTTGATGCACGTCTGGCGGACCTTGTCCCAGTCGTCGGGTAGCTCCTCGTTCTCGGGGTCCTTCCAGTTGTGAAAGACCTGATGAATCCTCTTGGGGATGAGCTGAGGGCGCGGGTCCTCGGTGCCGTTGTAGGTGTCGTAGGCCTGGAAGGCTGCGAGGGCTTCGGGCTGAGTGATGGCGAGGCCGGCGTGCTCGAAGAAGATCTGCTTGAACACGAGCAGGCGCGAAATACAGTACCCAAAGCTGGTGAGCAGGGCTATCGCCCAGAAGATTACAGATATCTTGACAGAGACGCGCGCCATTGTGATGGAGGACCCAAGGCGCGATGGCTCATGGAGGGTGAGAAGAAGTGGCGAGATCCGACACTGCCGTCAACATTTTATTGGGTTTGCAACGGCGCAGGCCCAGGGGTTTACCGAGCCCCCTTGGCATGATTTCCTTCAGCCATGGCCCATGGGTTCAGCTGGGTAGCGTGGGCATGGGTTTGATTGGACAGCTCGGGTCCCAGGTGGATACTCAAATCTGACGAGTCTTCTGAGTGTGACTTCAGGTTTCTGGCCTTTTGTCCTTTTTTAACGCAACAGAACGTTGTCGAAATGGTCAAGGCAAGATTCATCAAGACTTGAACGATTGGTTTATTCTCTTTCATCCCGTCTGGGCCTCTTCTCTTGTTTCAAGACGATACCAAGAATTCTAGAACTTTGTTATCATCACCCAATTGCAACCCCGGAGTTATCTCCAGGGTCCGGCGTGTGGGGGTGACACCCCGCTTTTACCGCACTGAGCCAATGAGAGCGCAGAGGGACGGCCCTCGAGATCTCGAGATGGACTGAGATAAGTCCGTGAGGTGCTCGGTACTGGCCGTTAGAACTAAGCCTTTGATAAGGACAGACTCGTTGTGGTTATTGGAACAAGATGGCCTACTAAACTAGCCCAGTTTAAAGGCTGTCAGACTGGACATTCCCCCTTGCGTTGCGGGAGGATCTGTCTGTCCCTATATCTGTTTCCACTAATGAGCCTGATGAGATAGGAGAGGACCCCGCAGGCAGTACCTCTCTTCCTGTTGTCATCCCATCCATCCATGCCTTCATCTTGTAAAAGCCATGGAAAGGTTTGACAATACTTTTAGTAAATATTAGATTCTATAGGAGGTTTGGAACGCCACCAAGTCCCATCAACACGTCTGGGAAACACAATAATTAACCCGAATTGCGCATTTTCGGACAATATTTTTCATCAGGCATAACCGCCCGCATCAGATAAGACAGTCCATCTCAAGACGCCGTATCCGCCGAGTATTGAGCCCAGGTGCTTTGCCCTTTGCCGCCTTTCCTACAACCATCCACGGTCTAATGTGGCAGTTATGTGAGTTAGACTCCCACGTCCAAGCCATGCACGATCTGAAATTCTTGTCGCATTTCTTGGCACAGTTGTCGGCACTTGCGACATTGTGAAAGGTTGAGACCGCATCGTCTGGCCTCCCTACATGATCCCAATTCCGATGGGGCAGGAACCTGATATCTCGACGCCATGGTGTTGGTGCTTCATACATATCCCACACGTCGATCCAGAGAACAGGCCTGGTGGTGTTCTCAAAGATACGACCCACAGAAAGCATTTGCGAAGGCAATGTCAAGCTGTGGAAGGAGAGAATAGGCGAACGGAATCGCTCCACTTTTATCTTGCTGAGTCGAGGAGGCTCGCCGTTGAACAAGTGGGAATAACTCTCGTCGAGATATATACCAGCCCGAATCAGTGCCCTCGCTAATAGCTGGTCGCCCCATACTTCTGAGAGAGATTCCGAGTGAGCTTTCGACACAACTTTGGGGTTGCCAGCAATGAGACGGCGCATGGCCGCTTGTGAAAGGATGATGGCAGATCCTCCATGAGCAAAGCGAGTCCTAAATTCGCCGACCGCATTCCCGAGATAGTAGGGAACCTTGGTGTCGAAATGTCCGAGGAATGGCTTCAACGAGTGTTGGACAAGGTACGTATCATCGTCCACCAATATGAACCAATTCTTGCCAGGAAATGTTTCGTAGGCGAGCTCAAGCGCAGATATGAACTGCTCACAAGTTAGGTACTAATTAGCAATGAGCGGAAAATGTCAGGCTTGATAAAGTCATGAGAACAGAAAGAAAAAAAAAAAAAAAAAAAAAAGGTGGTATCTTGAGGGCATCCAACTCCCAACCCGACGATCTAGCAAGCTCAAGAGCTGTCTCCTCGTCGCCGTTGAAAATCGCGTTGGCGAGATTCTGATATTTGAGGGCTCGCGGATGTGACATGTGCATCGACAATGTTTTACGTCGCAAGGTCTTTTGCACCACATCATGGACAGGAAGTCGGTTGCCATGGTAAATGAAGTGCTCCCCTGGCTGGGATGCATAGTCGCCGACAACGAGAAAGTCGCGGAACTCGCTCTCATTACTCAGAGACTTGAACCATGCCGGCACTCTCTCCCTCGTTCCAAAGCCTGTTTTGAGGATGAGGAGTATGTCCTCCCCCAGGTCGACTGGAAACTCAGACGGCGCAAAGACCCAGGAGTCCCTCGTCTGCTTTCCAAAGGCTCTCTGAAGCATCTTGATATTGAATCTGATGGCCAGGCGAGCAGTGTTGTCGTGTGGTAAAACTATCCAGATAAAAAGAAAGATGGCAATAGCAATAAACATCAGAGTTCGTAGGAGTGAACCTAGACCGCGTTGGTGCATATGCAGGCGAGACAGCCGACGCCACAATCTGGGGGGCATGTTGGCGAACCCGGCGCGAAAACATACGTTCAACAAAACATTTGGTGGTAAAGAGCGGCCAGAAGGAAGCAGAGGCACAGGCACAAGCCAGCAAACTAGGTCGGTGCCTAACAAGAACGAGAGGACAGCGCCGTGGGGAAAACTAAGTTGATGTACTCGCCCGCTGGATTGGCTGAGATCAGATGCTGGAAAACATTTGACTCGAAGGTGGTTGGAATGAGGATCGACTCATTTGGGTTTGACTCACTGCAAGAGCCACATGGTCAGAAAGTTAAAAACAGGACGGAACCCGCAGATAGCAGCCGACAAAAACACCTAACAGCCAGCCGGTCTGCTCCTTCCCTAAATAAATAATAACAGCCTAGTGAATTTAGTGGCTGTAGTGCTTGGGGGTGATATCAGATGACAAAGATGGAAAATTTCATTCACATCGTTCCTGTGAGACAACTCACAACACAGCCTTTAATTGCTAATTAAACAACTCGAAGGGCTTCAAAGGGCTAGGGTTGAAGGCTTTCCTCGGTTTCAATTGTTTCTGTTTCTGGTTGCCATGTGTACGTGAAAGTGCATCGAACCCAGTTTCACAATAAATAAGCTACAAAAATAAAAGTATGTCTTTGTTTGAGTTTAGTCTAACCTCCGCCCGTTACATATTGAAAAATCCCAACTCTCAAATTCACTCTCGTTTCACCATATTCTTTTGAGCGCAATGAGCAAGAAAAAAAGAAGGAATGATATCAATCTTTTTAGGCCACTTCAAGTGATACTAAATCTCAGCTCTTATTCACTTTGTAATAGCGATCAGACCTTGAAGTACGCTCTTGCCGTTTCCGTGAAGAGAAATAGGCTGAGGAGCATGCGCTGCGGGAGAAGCACTAGCAAATTATAAGGAAGGCTATCTAAGGATTGTTGGAGGCGAAGAAAGCAATCCACGTGTTCAGGTGTCAAGGCACGGCTGAGAGCCAAGCAACTGGAGTTGGCGACGGTACCATATCGCCAGAACATGCTGTCAACCAGCTTCACTAGATGATGCTAATGCCCAGGACGCAGTAATGCGGGCCTAGGGGTTTATCGCCAAGGGGCAGCGAGAAAAGGAAAATGCCCTCGCCCGCATTCTCGAGATACACCTCTATTTCTCCACAAGCTACGACATTAAAGACCAGTTCGTTGAAACTAGCCCCCAGCCTCGCCGGCAGTGCTAGTTGTTGATTTGGCGGGTTTGGCGGGTTTGGCGGGTTTGGCGGCGGGGCTCCTCGTTTTTCCTTTTGAGCGAGGCAACTGTGCTACGCACCGTCATAGTGGGCAGGGATTCGTTCCAGATTGCCAGCCATTCCAACCCACAGTAGCACGACCTCGCGACGTCGAGTTGTTATCGTCTTCGAACGCCTAGTAAATAGTTTGCATCAAATGAGGCTATGGTAGTATGGAAACGACTAGCAGCTGCTTGAGCAAATCAGATCACCTAACTGTAACATAGGCGATAAAAAAAAACAAGGAGCCGGTCTCGTGAGTACAGAAACACCACTCGACCCTAATTACGGCAAGTGAGAATATCCAATAGGGCTGTCCGCATACTCCTCCAAGTCATCCTCATCCGGCCACACAACGTTGCCTCCCCGCCTTGGAGTAGAGTCCTTCTTCTCCTGAGAATGTGTCGCCTCTTTGAGAGCGAAGTCCTCGGTTCCGTTTGTATAGCCGTGGGATGCGACGTGAAATTCTTGCTGGACTTGATTGCTGTCTTTAAAGGCAAAAGTGCCATGCCACCCTTTCGGATCCTTCGCATGCTTGCCATTGATTGTTGTTGTGTCATGGATATCGGCACTATTGCACACCAAGACTGTTAGCAATTGGATGAGTAATAATGATAATGAGAAAAATTGGGAATCCTGAGTTAGTTAAACGGATGCCTACCGAATTAAGATGGCTTTGGGTGCCAACTGCTGATCTCGAGCCGCTGCATATGCCAGCGCGACAAGTGTCTGTTTTCTTTGCTTGGAGATGGTATTGCCGGCGTAGAAAAAGAACTTGACAAAGTTCACTCCACTTGCAGAATTCATGACTCCAATTTCAATGAGCAGAATGCAAAAAATTATGCAAAAATATGCAGTGCATGTAAGTGTGTTGAAGGCAAAAGTAGATAGGGATGAGTGAAAGGGGTTGGTACTTCATTCAATAGGCAGAGACACACCGTTATTATATCAATACTAATTACCTGGGCGCCCAGTCGGCATTCAGTTGGCGCGCCCAGTGCGCGGGTGAGAACAACCCTGGAAGTTGGATGAGTAAGCAACATTTTCGTGACACACTATTTTTCTGTTTTTGTCGCGTCGTCAAGCTAAGCAAATGCAATGCAATCCCTCCCCTTCGTTCCAGCGACAGCTGCTTCGTCCTCCTTACCATGCTATATTTAAGGATTAGCAAATCATCTTGGTACTCATCATTTTCTTGCCATCACCTTTTCCGTGTCAGAGATGCACCATTAGTGGGCTTGAAGGCGAGACGCCCATACATTTTTTCTCTTGGCCAAGGACGCATGACGGGCAGCGATTGTTGTCATTCACGATTTTCGACAATGTCGCCTAGTGAAACGATTCAGTATAATTGGATTGATGGGGTTGAGCGACTAGAGCTCTACGAGCCCGGCGGGTATCATCCTGTGATGATTAACGACTTGTTGCAAGATCGCTATCGAATAGTGGACAAGTTGGGCTTCGGTGGTTACTCGACCATCTGGCTGGCCCACGACGATCGACTAAGACGCTATGTCGCCATCAAAGTCAATATTTCCAGCCCGTTACTTTCTCGACGCGAGCCCAGAATTCTACGCGCCCTCTCTGGCTCGAAGTCAGGTTCACAAGCTGTCGATGCAGTTACAGCCGCCATCGATGCACGCGACACCATACCAAGCATTCTGGATGAATTCGATATCCAAGGACCCAACGGGACCCACACTTGCTATACAATGGCTCCAGCGCAAGGAAATCTTAAAGAAGCATCATTCAGTCGGCTTTTTCCCATCCAAGTCGCCCGCGCTTTGGCTGCGAAATTAACGATTGCCGTCTCCTATGTCCACTCACAGGGCTTTGTCCATGGAGGTGCGTTCGTTTTCTTCCCCTAATAACCAGCTAGGCAGGCAAGACTAAAAAAGTATTTCTGTAGATATTCATCTTCGGAATGTATTGGTCAAACTTCCATCGGCCTTTGATGAGCTGTCAATCGACCAGTTCAGGGAGAAGTTTGGCGAGCCCGAGACGGTACCAATCAGCCGTGTCGATGGGAAACCGCTCACACCCAACGTCCCACTACAAGCTGTGGTGCCTCTATATCTTGGCAAGAAGGCCCAAGAGTTCACCTTGTCTGACGCGCGAGGCCTTGTTCTCAGCGACTTTGGTGAGGCATTTTCTCCGGCTACGGAGCCGCGTCTTGGCAGGGACTGCAATACACCTCTGGCCAAGAGAGCACCGGAAGCTTTCTTCGAGCCCGATACACCGCTATCATACCCATCAGACATATGGAGCCTCGGAACTGCTATATGGGAAATCCTGGGCATGAAATTCATCTTTAGCGAATCGGAAACAAGGGATGAAATTGTGGCCCAGCAAATCGACGTCCTGGGCTCTCAGCATTTTCCTTCAAGCTGGCGGAAACACTGGGAACAGCCGAGCACGGAGGAAAGTGGTGTGGGTGAAGGAACCCCTCAACTTCCAATGGGCGATCGGGAGACATGGCCTCCTCTCGAGGAGGCGTTTGAGCAATTTGTGCAAAAGTATAGGAGAAAGCGAGAGGCGGCAGGGACTTTTGGAGAGGAGGAGACGCAGGCAATTCTTGATTTGATGCGAGGTATGCTTAAATTTCGGCCCGAGGAACGCTTGACGGCAGATGAGGTACTTAGGTCTGAGTGGATGGTGAAGTGGGCATTGCCTCAGTTGTAGTGAGCCCGCTATAAGGCGAGGAGGTGCATGGCGAAGTGGGGGGTGATCTAAAGTTGCTTTTAGCGAAGCGAATTGCCCCAAGTCGCTGGCTTTCAGCATTATGTCATGATAGCTGTAATATGACCCCAATCTGGTCATCTTCCTTTCCTCTAGCTCACGTGACCCCTCACCACTTTTACTGAGGCCAGATCAGGCCCGGCTCAGCTTCGGCTGACATCTGGTCAACTGGCCACACACAGTGGCGCAGCATTGCCAGAAGTTAACTCTAACCGAGGAGCCCAAAAGTGTGCCCCTCAAAGAGGGGGGGGGGGGGATGGTCCAGAAACTGGGACACCTGTATTCGCAGCGTCCACCACCTACGTAAAGCTTCATAGATAATGATCTCTCCCTTTGGCTGCCTGGAAATGCTCACTGCCAGGCATTTTTCTGTGCCGTATTCGTCGCAAATGGCGATATGGACAAAGGGAGGCACTATGGTTCACAGATGTTGACAATGCCCTGGCATCAGTGCCCGGGGAGGGCACAGGCGTTGCACCACGAATTCCTTAGTACTCGCTCGATGACTGTGTTTTGCAGTTAGTACATAAGGCAATGCGAAGGACTCCAGAGAGAGCTGTTTCTGTGTCCCACTCCTTCCACCGCCATCCTGGTCCCAAAGTGCTCTGTAGTCTCAGTTGGCATGAAAGGTCCCATAAATGGGCCCGCTCCTATCCTCTCTCCCATCTCCTCTCCCACTTCCTCTCTCACCTCCTTCCCCATCTCTCTTCCATTCTCTCTTCCCTCATTTCCACTTCAGATATTCACGTCCGTGCATTCAAAACTTCCCACGCCATAAATCTCCAGCCGAAGAAAGGCAGTCCCAGGGCTATAGACCCGGACGGCCTCATTGGAGCTGCCATACAGGACGGCCTCTCTAAGGATAAATCAGACATAGACAGCAAGCCTGTCTACAAAGAACTTGCTGAAATCACCAAGTCACAATACGCCCGGATGATCAGAGTATGGGTTGCGTAAGTTGCCAGCACTACGGATTCACATTCGAGGACTTGAACTAACAGGTCATAGGTACGAGAAGAGATTTCCGGGCTCTAACCCACGCAACATGGAGCCAATGAAGCATTTTGCAGAGACTGTCGGGCGCTCGACCAAGGCGAGGCTAGACAAAGCAAATCGATACGGGTCAAGATTCGAACATTCATTTCCGCGTGGGAACGGGAGACCAATCTATCCATCCTCAAACAAGTCCACGACCCAATATGCCCTGTAAGCATGCCCAAGGACCGCGATCTCGGGAGGCACGCTCTCGAGATCATACGTAACTGACACCAGACAGTACATTCAAAAACACGCTCAGATACAAGATTCCTCTGTCTATAGAGGAAATGGCACTGACGTTCTTGACTATCGAGAACTATGTGCACCTGCAGGGCCATTTTTGGCAGAATGACCACCACAACACGTCCACGAAGGAGTCCGAGTATATCTCTCTTCCCTGTTGAATGTACACTGCTACACCTGCGCAAGGCTTCAGGAAATCTGCATGGCAAAGTATCAGGAAAGTAGGAGAAGCCATCAATGAACGATATATCCAGCGCTAATTATCTCGAATAGGATCTGCTTTGCATGGTTGGGTGGAAAGATGGAGAGCCCGACATCAAGATAGGCTTCAAAAAGGATCATGCTAAAGGCATGCAAGACACCCCGAAGAAGTGAGTCGAGAACATCCACCATTCCAGTTAGAAATATTCCTAACAGTTCATAAACACACACAGACCGAAGCACTCACTATACGAGAGGCTGAACCTCACACCTCCCTTCTTCTCCCAAAGCATCTTGTTTTTACTGCCCATTTTTGTTTTACATGGCGCGCTTAGGGACTTCGGGACTATGCGGGACGTCCTTGCCGTCAAGCCGTCACCGAAGGAGAAGTATCGGATCCTGGAGTGGGCAAGCGATGTCCTGAACGATCCAGTTTTCCCCGAAATATTTTAACACGGGCCTACCAATAAAGCCAAGAACAAGGAGGCGTGGAGCCACCAGTGTTCGGATTGGGTAAAAAGGGCGAATTTTGTTTTGGGGGGGGGGGGGGGTGGGCCTGGCTTGCATGGTGCCTGCAGGGAGGAACTTATCAAGATCGACGGTGAGATCCTCGCTCTTTCCAAGTTAATGATATGATAATTAATGGCAACAGACGGCGGTTACTCCCTTGGCCAGGTCATGAAGTTCGCCGGGCACAGAAACTCCAAAACACTCCACGGCCACTGCCTGTGCGACATGAGCAATGTGGACGGTGCTGCAGCTTTTCTTGGCCTGGAGCCGCGACGAGATATTACCGAAGACTTTCGATCTGCCTCCATGGGCAGAAACCCATGTCTTCTGCACTCACTCTTAGCTAAGACTCTTGAGGAGCTGGAACAGTGCCGAGACTACGTCGAACTCTGCAAACAGATTGAGGACCTCTCTCTTCGGATTAAGGCAGCCACCGCGGAGAGAGTACGAGAAGAACTCAAGGTTCAGCAGAACCGACTTTATTATCAACGACGAAGGCTTCGCGACGTGGAACGGGAGAAGTACAAGAAGGATCAACGGCGAGTCTACGACACTCAGTACGAGGCCCATAACGACCGTGACTGGCGGCGCGGCTACTTTGACGGCGTTGTCCGCCATATGGATCCAGAACGCGATCGACTTGCTGATACCCTTGCACTCGCAGTCCCACTGTGGCGGAGTGCTGAGGACATCTCCGCTCTTGAGGACCTCATTGCCCTCCTGACGAAAGATTCCCGTGTTTGCATACCAACAGGTGCTTCGGCCTCTAGATGGTCGCTGTCTAATGCCTTCTTGTGCCAAGGAGATTGAAAGGTAGGAACAGCCGCCTCATCGTCACAACTCATGTCGCTAACATCACCGTATTAGCATTCCGGTCCAAGACAGATGGGATCATGTCTATGACTGCTCCAAAGATCACTTCGAGAGACAGCACGGGTTCGCCGAATTCTGTTTCTTGTGCTGCAAATGGATTACCAGCGCTGCAGACTGGGAGATTAACTGCCAAAACCATATTAGCAATATGGACATTCCTTTCTGTTGCGATATAGTCATTTTTCGCCGCACTGTTACCCGTGCTGGGTACTGCCCCTGCTGTCTCGGGAATGCAAGCCTCCCAGCAACGCAACGGATGCACCATTTCAGACACTCGAGCAATTGGAAACGACACATCTCCCAATGTATTCTAGAATACCTTGCGACAATAGCTACCAGCGGTCCTATTGCATGCCCGTATCCGCGCTGTCTAGCGAAACTTCATTTGGAGCCAGTCTTGTGGCACTATTTCGGCGATGCCTATAGTACTTATAAACCCGATATAGGGAAGAAACGCTAATGTCCGGGCAATAAGGAAGAGAGCATGGAGATGCAGGTCGACGCTTTGAATACCGCGAATAGGAAACAGCCTCGTCTCCGAGCTAAGTTGGAAGATGAAAGCTCTCAAGCACGAGCCGGTCAAAAACCAGCTACCAAGCGTCCCTTCGAAGACTCTATCGGCCTCAAGTTTGTCAATATCTCGGCGTTAGATTACGAGCAAACTCCGGCCGACTTTACCGAGACGGTAGCGGTGCTTAGTAGCCCCTCTTCGTGCTGCGGTACTGAGGACGATAGCGTTTGGGACAAGTATGATGACTGTTCCAGCACTGCTACTTCGCTCTTATCCCTGGACGTCGTTTTCGAAGCAGCGCCTTAGACAGGAGAAAATTGCCACACTCCCAGGACAACACCACAGGACATTGATGTGGACCCTTTCAGTGACGCAGAACCCTGGAATTTCAATGTGGGCGCGAAGAACAGTTTCTCCTCTATTTTACTGAAACTTTGGGTGACTGGGGTTTGGCCGGTACGGACAAGCCAATGCTATCTTTATCCAGTTCATCCTGCGACATGATGGGATTGGTCGATTCAGAACTCCAAGTTGGTTCTTCTTCCACATGCAGCCTGCCAGCAGACTCCGACTCGACCGAGGACTGCTACAGAAGCACGCGAACAACCGAATTAGAGTATACAAAAGGCACATTGGACGCGCTTTCTAACCAAGAATGTGGAGGCCAGCCAGCCGGCTGCAATGGACGCTGAGAGAGGAATATGGGAAGTTGAGGCGTTGCTTGCCAAATGGAAACCAGGCCGAGTGACCTGGTTCCTTGTGAAGTGGAAAGGGTTCCCACATGAAGAAAATATGTGGGAGAGACGTAAGGATATAAGCTTAGAGATGATCCACGACTTTGAGGCGACCTACGAATGGAACTATTTAGGGGTGCAGTTGCTCTACAAGCGAACACGGGGTGGAAAGGTGGAATACCTTGTTGCATGGAAGGGGGGTCGTCCGAAGGACGAAAAATCTTGGGAGGGAGAATTCACCGTAAGTGGCAAGCGGATTAGAGAATTTGAGGCGCTCAGGGAAGGGAATGAGCGGGAGCCTTGATATGGACAAGAAACGGCCGCGGAAGCAATGACACCATCTGGGGTTTCTTCCTTGTAGAATAAATATCCTTCGTAATCTTGACATAATTAGAACTCTCGAACCGTCCTGGAAACTCCAATCACTTGCTCCCGTGGAAACGTGCTGATATCGCCACAGCGTCCCAAGTAGTATTGTAATCAGCCCTGCCACATCTTGCTCATGATTTCCTCAGATAGACCGCAGGCTAAATTCCGGCCGCAAAATAGGTGACAAAATTGCTTACCGCTTTATGTGATTTCAGAGGCAGTGATTACCGTAACTTCGGCGAGGCCTCCGACCACTCTGTACAAGTGGAGAGATATGTTCCCAAAAACGGGACCCAAATAGGCATGCCCCTAAAACAGGGCCAATGGGTACAAATCACCATAGGCTGCACAGTTTCGGATAATTACTGTACCTCGTAGACCTAGGCCCCAATTTTGAGCATTACCCCAGTTTCGACGCCGCTCGAGGCCAAGTCCTAGGTCCGTAGTGAAAATACTCCGGGTCGGCCCGCAGCAATAGAGGAAACACTCGCATCCCATCAAGACGCGCGTAAAGCAAGCGTTGTGAAAACAATTTCGCAGTGTCATGTACGGCAAAACTGTTTTAAGGATAAACTTCAGATAAGACGAATACCGTTTACCCACTTCCGAAAGTAAGAAGTTGAAACCATTCTGCCAGATTAGGAAATGAAAACTATAAACCTTGTCAGTCCGCTGGATAAGCTGAATGAGAAGACCAACGGAGCACATGATCCAAGTCGGCAATCGGTAGAAAGCACCAAGCTGGAGGCTAAATCCACTTAGCCCACACCGACTCCATCCAGCCCTGCAATATCATATGATATTCGATGTTCCTGTGATGCTATGTCATGTGAAATGCGATGTACTGTGGTGTCGTATGCTGTGGTGTTGTGTGCTGTGCTGTTGTGTGCTGTGCTGTTGTGTGCTGTGATGTCGTGTACTGAAATATTGTACATACTGTGATATCTTGTGCTGAAACATTTCATATACTGTGATGTTGCATACTGAAATATTTCATGTACTGTGAGATTATGTGCCATCCTAAAGCATGTACTGATATATTGTTGGACACACTAGTTCCCAATAAAAGGCCCTGTGGCACTGCCACGACAAGAATGATCAACTCCCCTCTCCAGTTCCCTGCAAGTTGAAGAGACCCGTTTAAGAATAGAACTCTTCCAAAAATTGAGACCTGATGGTGGCGTATGCTTTAGAACTAAAATAGACAGAAAAGCAGAAAAGTGGTGATGAAGTATGCCCGTCGATCGCGTCGATTCCATGATCATCTCCTATCTTCCTTGATGGGGAGAACCTTTGCATCAACGAGCACACCATATCTCCCTCTTCGTCTTCATTGTCACCTAACGGCCCTAACGCATGGGACTGGACGGAGGGGCGAGCATGCCAGGCCGACACAGCGCTGTCTCTCATTTGTCATGACATGTTTCAAACTACTCTCGAGGATAGACGTGAGGGGAGTCTATCCGATATTCAGCCGCCCCTCCTCGCAGATCTCCGACCCTGTCGATTCGACGGATACCATTTGGACGGCTGTCAGGACGAAGCGCCCGGTTATCCGCAAGACTCTGACTGCCCCGCGAATCAGTCGTTTTATCGGATAGGCTTCTCACCTTTGCCGTCGTCGTCAACTCTGCGTGTGTCTTGCAGCCAGTCAAGGATGGACGTCTGTGCCGACCGTGCGACCATATCTGGTTGCCATTCCCGACCCCGCTCCGCAAGAGGTCTACAAAGCTCTTCATAGGCCATGCACACAAGTCGCGTCTGTTGGCAATCAACCAACGCTTGGTGATTTAATCCGGCCAAGACGTGTCGAGGATGCATGAAGAGGAACAGCACCTCAAGCCGCAGTAGAAACAACTTGCCTCCTGGCAGTCGATCAGACAGATGCGGGCGGAGGATATTTACCCTCGGTATGCAGTTCTCGTCGGGTGGCAGAAAACCAAAATAGCCAGCTAATTCCAAGAACCGTCTAAGGAGTCCAAGATCGAAGGTCGATACATGATAGACAAAGGATAATTGTGTCTCGACTAATGCCTGCTTGTTGGATTTTCAAGGCGACTTCGTGAACATTCATGTGGCTGATATCCGGGTTTCGGGTTGATGAGTAAACGTCTTTAGCTTTGGACTAGCTGATATGACTCCAGAATGGAAGAGAATCTGCTGATGTGTTGTGCAGAATTGCACCGTGGTGATCGATGGTGGTATTGAGTAAAATCTTGCCTGAAACTCGCTCTATCATAGCAAATTCCTAAAGTTGCTTTGATGCAGGCGAGAATTCATCGTCCAAGATGATCAGATCAGTACCGGGCCGCTTGCCCTGTGAAATCTCTTCCATTCGGCTGCGCACGATATTGTACTGAGGCTGAAACGTCCACTCTCTTCGAGCCGCAGACTTGAATGTTTCTCTGAACACTTCCATATGAGAGAGTTGATCCTTCCGTTGTACTTGTTCAAGAGCAGATAGGAGAGATGCTCAGAGCAGTTGCCGTATCCGTGGAAAGAAGGCCGCTTGCAACCTTGAGTCGTACAGGCAGAGGTCCGAGCCTCGGACTCTCGAAGGGGTTCTATGCCCTCGTGCCTCAAGAAACACATCAATCGATAGTGGACATGGCATCCAACGCATCGACTATCGAGTATGAGTTTGATACAACTTCCGCGTCGTCGTAGGAGGAGACGAACCGTGTCCAAATGAATCGTGACCCCCTTTGGGCATCGATCAAGAATTATATGGCGGGTACCAATGGGCCCTCTGCAAGTGAGACCGAAATTTCCAAAACTGACTTTGCGATTCTTATTGGAATCTGCTCCACGGATGCTTAATTAGACATCCATCACGCAGGGAACAAGGAGAAAATATGACATACCCCAAACAATAGTGTTTTGTTGAAGGATTCGCCGGCGATGTTCCTCAGTAAGGATTCCACTCTCGAGTTGGTGTAGTTCTTCCTCTTCTGGAAAGAACTCGTCTTGCACTTCGCCATCGTTGTCGCTTGCATTTGATATGTCCTCGAGATCAGTCTCGTTGACATCTGAATCGCTTTCAGTGTCACGAATGCCCAGAGATGACTCGTTGTGTCGAATTCCATCCGCTAGATCAAGGCCTTCGTGCTGGAGAATGAGCGAGTATAAGGGGAAGTCACTGTGTAGTGGGAGCTCTCCCACTGGTTGCGGGACGAAGTCCACATCTTCCATGTGACCGAGGCTGACGTGTAATTTCCGATGCCTCTTGACTTGTTCTAGAGTCAATCGCTTGCAAATCGTGGCGCTCCGGCACGTCTGAACGGGACATAGAAAGAGTTCTGCAACTCGGTGATCTTGATCCTCCGCATGTAGCAGAGCGTCTCTGAAGGATTGAAACCGCTTGTAACAACCAGTACGTGGACAGATGAAACGGTGAGTATGAAGTTTCGCATGAGTCTGAGCGATCCTCTGAGAGCTGAAAACCGAGTCGCACCCATATTCTTCGGCGACAGGACATGCGAACTTGGTTCCCCGAGTGTGTATATGAATGCACCTTTGCGTCGTGTTTAGTCGTGTACATTTTGGGACAATTGTACTCGTCAGCTTGAGGGCATGGCACTCGTAGTTTCCTGTGTACTGCGTTGACATGTTGCGGCACACTAACTCGGTTGGAAAATGTCGTGCGGCAGTCCTCTTCGTCAGCAAACGGACAGGGAAATCGAACTTTTTCATGTGCCGAGCTTGCATGATCTCTCGCCGCGACTTTGCTACGGAAAAAACAGACTCGTAATCGTTCTCCTTGGCAAGCGGACAAGGATAGCGCATGTTCATGTGCTCCACCTTTGCATGTTGCCGGGCAGAGCTATGGTTGATAAATGACTGAGGGCAGTCGAGTTCGTCCGCAAATGGACACGGAATTCTTCTCTTCTCGTGCACCTTTCTGATATGGTCCTGTACCTCGTTTGGCAAGGCAAAAGTGGCTGTGCAGTTGGCTCTTTTAGCCCATGGACAGACATGTCGATGTGGGCGATGACACCGTCGAATATGATTTGTCAGACTCCTCACGCTGCTGAAAGTTCCGCTACAGCCTTTTTCTGTCACGACCGGACAGGGGAGGTTTGCTCCTGGGTGCATCGAAGACAGGTGCTTTTTGACATCCGTATAACGCTTGAATGTCATCGTACAAATGAGCGTCGATGCAAAAGGGCACACCACCTGACCATCTTCGTTCCTCGGGTAAATAGAACCCATGTTTTCATGGTTGATGATGCCATGATTGGAAGCTTCCACCTGAGTCTCGAAAGTCTCATTGCAGTGGTATTTTTCTGCATAGACGCACCGGAATGCCTGGTAGTCACGACCTGAGCCTGTTATCCCCCTACAGTAACCGAAAATGACTTCTTACCATTGCTGCTCTGATCGATTGGTACGGTGACGAGAAACAATCGACATTGAAAGCCAGGTAGAGTAAACGCTCCACTCCGCCACCTACGCCACCACGACTCGCTGCACTCGTTGCGGTGTCTTGGGTGGCTGCGTTCCGCTGAATGAGCTCGCGTACAGAGATTCTGCCGGGCGGTGTGGCCGCCCGGATCTACTGTAGCCCCGCGCCGGAGGGGTCGCAGGCTTCGTCATGCGTCGCTGCAACGCACAAAATCAGACCCAAAAAAATGTAGAAGCTTAACATCCCGCTCTGCTTCATAAAAGTCCCTTTGTCAGAAATTTTGTTCCACGTCCCTCAAAGCTATATCCCTCCGAGATTTGTGATTCGGACCCTCCGAGTCCGGCCGGTCCGTCTTCTATCAGTCAGATATTCAAACGTCAATAGACCTAGGCTGATACGATCCCATATAGGCCATGCCCTCCAGATCAGACATCACATATTTCGGTGCAGGCCCAGCTGGCATTCCTACTGTGGTTATCGAGGATGCTGCTCAGGCTCTTACCAACTATCGAGACACCGGTCTAGGCATCGCCGAGCATTCGCACAGGTCGGCCATAGCTACGAATATCATCAACGAGACCAAAGCTGATCTGGCGTCCTACCTCGATATCCCAGACAATTACGAGATAATCTTCATGCATGGCGGTGGGTCGGGAGAGTTTTCCGCTTTGGCTTACAACTTTGTTGGCGCTTGGGTTGCACGCAAACTCAGGGAGATTGGTAGCTCAGTGCCGGAGCTCAAATCGGCTGTGAAGAATCTCAAGATGGACTACATCATCACTGGTAGTTGGTCACAGAAGGCAGCGGCTGAAGCTGAGCGACTCTTTGGCTCGGAGCATGTCAACATTGTGGCGGATAGCCGCAAGATGAATGGCGGCAAGTTTGGAACGATTCCGGATGAGAGTACCTGGAACCTCTCTCAGGGCGCTGCTATGGTTTATTACTGTGATAACGAGACGGTTGATGGCGTCGAGTTTCCCGGGTTTCCCAAGTCCCTTGAGCCGGGGCTTAATGGACCGATTGTCGTGGCCGACATGAGCTCCAACATTCTTTCAAGGACGATTCCGATCAAGAATTTCTCAGCTATCTTCTTCGGCGCCCAGAAGAACCTCGGAACGACTGGTATCACCGTTGTGGTTATCAACAAGAGCTTCCTACCGCCTATGACATCTCAGCCTCCTGCGGCTCTAATGAGACAGCTGGGTCTGCCTATTCCGCCTCGCATCTTCGAGTATGAGACTATTGCGAAAAACAATAGCCTCTATAATACACTCAGCATCTTTGAGTAAGTACACCCTTTCAAGGTAAAAATTTAAACTAATCAAAGTTTTCTTCAGTGTGTATATTGCTGGTCAAGTTCTAAAGAGGCTGCTGCTACAGCATCCTAAAGTTCAAGGACAGCAAGCTATAGCCGAAAAGAAGGCTCAACTAATCTACAGAGCTCTCGAGGCGCATCCTGATATCTATCAGATCATCCCTGAGAAGACGGTGCGGTCAACTATGAATATCTGCTTCAGGATCGAAGGTGGCGATGCCGCGGAGGAGACTTTTTTGGAGGAGGCTGCTGCCCTGGGGCTGACTGGGCTGAGAGGTCACCGTAGTCTGCGTGGTATTCGAGCGAGTAATTACAACTCGGTTCCTCTCGAGGGTGCGCAGAAGCTTGCCAGTTTTATCGACGCTTTCGCGTCGCAACGGGGGACTTCCATAAAATAGTGATGCAGGGATGGCTGGCTCAGGGCGCTCAAGGCCTTCAGGGGCCTTCGGGAAAACGCCACAGCGGTGGATCTCCTGTGTTGGCTGTGCTTCGGGGTACTTGGCGGTTCACCAGACTGCAGACGGATGTTCATTCTCCATTAGCTCACACTCATTTGATATATCTGTTCCGAAAGCGTGGTTGCTGAATTGATGCCAAAGGAGGCATTGCGTCCATGCTTGATTGGATCTTTCGTGAAAAATGCTTTCCGAAGCGATGTCGCGCTCCCCGAAAGACTAGGATTTCGACGGTGTTGGAAACAGTCCAATTAATTGCCAATCAATTCAATCAATCAAACCCCCAATCAGTCCACCAAAAGTGGTCAACCAGTCCAATTCTCGATCGGGAATTGATTGACGTAATTGACCAGGGGGTCAATTTTCAGGGCCATTTTTGGATGTTCCTGGACAGCCAAGCCGCCTTTGGCTCCTGTATTTTCCGACCAGATCCAAGTGAAAATTTCGCTGCGCTCCAATTTTCCTTCCACTTTGGCCCTATGGCCTATCATGGCGGCCATGGGGGTCGGTTGAATCAAACACTTAAATAATATTACCCTCAAAGCATCTGTGTTGAATCGGAGTTGGCGGAGTGCGAGAGGACCTTCAGCGAGGCAAAACTTATCGTCACATTAACGGTTGAGTGACCATAGCGTAGCAAAGCTGCAATATATGAAGAATTGGCTGCGATATTGAGTGTTTGCGAGCACCAAGCTGTTTGACGGACGGATGGCATGTCTTCGGTGTGTGTTGGTGGCGAGTGTCGAAGCAGATCAACTTTTTTCAAGGCTTAGTAATACTCTTGGCAAGAAATTGGACTCAATCAATCAACTCAACTCCGCATTTTTACCAGTTCGATTATCGCAATTTTCTTGCCAATCAACTCAATTTTGAGGCTTGAGTTGGACTGATTGGACTGTTGCCAACACTGGTTTTCGGGCCGGCACTAGACTGGCGGTCGGTCCGAGCCGCTGCGACTTCACGGTGAGGCTTCGTGTATCAAAAGTCCATGCTCTTTCTGCCTCGTTCGCTATCATCGGAACCGCAGCCGATCCGTTGGGATCAAATGTTCATGGTAAACGCATGATAGACCCAGAGCTACCGGCGGCAAGACGTGCTCTACGAGTTTCCCTCGTCCCAACTAACGATGCTTGTCGCCAAGAGACCCCGCACACATGCCTGGTTCCCTTGTCGATGGGCGGTAAAATCCTGACGGCCAAAATCTTCATATTTTTGTTGTTCCGTCTCAGTTTCTGTCTTGGCCTACCGCCACACACAGCGATTATGTATACTTATTTTAGGGTGGAGAATTATGCTCCTTTTCTGTGTGTGTTTGTTTTCTGTCTTTCAGCGGTTCGGCAAGAGATGCCACAACGTCGGATTTAACGCGTTCTGGTACTCGAATTCCCGAAAAAATGGGAGAAAGATATGCCCCTTTTCATCGAGACCGCCAGGATTCGCCTCACGGCCAGCCCGCCCTTGTCAACGTCGCCACCATGGAAATCACGGCTCCTGATTTCGATGTGACTGCCTATTTCGACGATGTCAATCTTGATTCTGGAACCCCCAAACTCCCTGGCTTTGACAGCCGTAGTGCAAGTCCCGCTGACCGTAGCCAGCTGCAGGGAAGCGAACCGGGACTCCCATTACTCCAGTTGGGCAACTGGAATCTGAACCTGCTATATAACGAACCCCCCCTCTTACATGTGTTCATTATGCTTTGGTGTGGAAGCTGTAAGTAAAGGAAGTGAGATCCACGATCAACGAAATGATCGGGCCGCCCCCATACGATCCTTCCGAAGGGAGAGGCAGAGAAAGGGAGAGGCAGAGACGGGGAGAGGTAGAGAGGTAGAGAGGCGGGGGGGATTGACGGTGAAGTGTGGGTTCAAAGTAAGGCAAACGAGACCAGTCATTTATATCCCTGGCGGCCTTTTACGGCAAATGGATGCCAGATTCTACGCAGGGAGCTCCTCTCAATGAGTCACCGGACCTTTATTGGTGAAGCTTCAGATTTAGAACTGTATGATTCTAAGCCTTTTCTGCCTGCTGCTGTCCCATGTGCAGTGAGGTGCTGATTACTAAGAGGAACTTCAAAGATCATCCAAGCCCCTTTTCACGCCCGGCTGGCCTGATGCCTAGAATGTCACCAGCCTCTTCGCATAGTCTTATCGGCGAGGAAACCGGGGTGCACAAAAGAACCGCGCTCAGCCAACATCTTTGCGTGGCCCCCGGGTTCTCCGTCTCATGGCGCGAAGCCCTGCTACGCCAGTGGAACTTTCTAGCCTTCTAATCGGGATCAAGGCGCAAGCCCAGCTCATCCGTTCCTTTAACGTCGCCAGTTATTTGTCATGCAATGGCGAGGCACACTCAAGGGTAGGTAGACTTAGGATGCAGGAGTCCCGTGAGCAAGTTATGAAACGCCCTGACACGAGGAGAGCAGTGCAGAAGGTGGTATGGGGGGATAATCGGGAGTTGTCCTTGGTTTTTCAGCTCTTCATGGAGGTAGGACGAAGCCATCGGAGGATCAGCCGTATAAGGGCCAATGATTTGATGCCTTGTCGTTTCCACTCTCGCCTTCACCAAAGTTCTCCTCGAGGCACCTTATGCCCCCGGTTAGGTAGCTGCTTCCTGTGGCACCTCTTCCATCCACTGAGGACTCATTGTCGTGTTCGCGAGCTTGCGTGGTGGCAACATCGGGTGACCGACGATCAACTCATGGCTAGAGCAGGGAGCTGCGACTCCGCCGTCGTCTTCCTCACCCTTTTCCCTTCGTGGGCATCCCGGGTCACAGCCACTAAAGCCTTGATGACCTATACCACTATGTCTCGCCGTCATTACTCCCATATGGTTCACCCAGTAAGGGGGTAAGCTAATTGACCGTTTGCTCCAGTGGGCCTATATTTTGGCTCTGGACACCTATCCTGGATTATGCAAATCTCTGACCTTCTTTTGGGCTCTATTTGCTGCCGTCTCCGACGCCCCCTCTTACGACGTAGTTTTATCTACTACTGTGAACGAAGCATCTGTAATGGTAGGTTGTTGTTCGAGAGAAATAGACCATCGATTTGCGCGCACTGGGGTCAGAGACACTGGAAAAGTTTAGCGGTAATAGGTTCTGAATGCGAGTAATAATTTATATGGGTTAGTCAACGGTTTGAAATCGCAAGGCTCGTTTTCTTGGTTGTTTGAGGTGAGGAAAAGAGTGGCTAGGTGGCGCGGTGCGCCGGTGCGCCGGTGTCCCAAAACTGGGTCCAGGAACGCGAACTCACAATCCCACTACCTTTCCTAGACCGCAACTAATTATAGCCGGGGTGGCCCAAAACAATGACCCCTCGCTCAGCCTGGCTCAGCCCGGCTGAGGGTCAGGCAGCAACTGCTCAGCTCCGAAGAAGGAAAGGGAAGTTCCCAGTGACTAGATTGGGGTCATGTATAGGCTGTATGGCAAGTCAGACGTTAACTCGGTCTCGAACTTCAAGCGAGACAGCATAGCATCATGACACTATGGATATTTTAAAGAGTTTAAGTGGTAAACAATCTTCATTTTATTTTCTACCAGCAGTTTCCGCACCAAGTCGTCCTTCCGATACAAAAAGAATATGCAGGTCGATATGCCAAGGCTCTTTGAGGGCATTGGGGGGAGGTATTCACTTACACATACATATATTGTCAAGCACTACGTTCATTCCCAAGAACAACACTTATAAAGAACAAATTTAACCCATGTTGTAACTTCATTGTTTTTTCGTTTAGGATTAAATATTTTTATACCCTCTGGTAACGGGAAAGGGCAAGGGCTAAATCGGTACTAATTAATCGCCTCGCCAGAAACCAAAGTCTCTTACCGTCAGGGTCTCAGTGTCCACGAAAAATTTGTCAAAGCATGCCCCTAGTAAAGGGTCGAATGAGTCACACGGCACTGCAGAGTATCAGATCAGACTCATTATAGTTGAAAAAGTCAAGGGAATTAATTCCCGTTCCTTCCTCACACATAATACTACTGTGCTGGTGGATGGCACTCCGCGCGCTGCCTCTCCCTCTCTACTAGTCTAATCTAGGTAATCCATCCCGGACCCTTTCAAATTGAACAGCCAGAGTATCCGTAAATAGACCCTAAATACAATTTCCATTCACCCCTCATCCGATTTACGTCGCCGCTCCACGAGCCGCGCGGATCATTTTGGCCTTGGGCTTGTACTGGCCGTATCCGTATCCATATCCTCCCCCTCCTCCACTACCCGCATTTACATCGGCCGTAGACGACGCTGCTGCCATGCTGTAACTAGTAGTAGTAGTAGTGACAGTATCCCAGGCCTTGGTCATCGTCGAGAAGTTGTATGGCTTGGAGGTGTAATGGAAGTGGGAATGAGAAGAAGAAGAAGAAGAAGAAGAAGTCGAATATGATCCTAGACCTAGTCCGCTGGAGCTGCTGCTGCTGCGGTGTGGGCGTGGCGAGTACGAGTATCCGCCGTATTGAGTGGCAATAGCGGTGGTTGTAGTAGTAGTACCGGTGGTAGCATAGGTCGGCTCCCATGTCACCGTCGTGTGTCCTGTGACTGTGAAGGTCGTGTTGGGACCGGTGATGGAGATGTTCAGGCTGAATGTCGACGGATACGATGATGGGATGGAGGTAACTACCACCGAGGTGTGGAAATGGGTGGGGGAATCCGTCGAAGCCCGGGTCACCCATGTGCTGGTGGGAGTGAGTGTGGTGCCTATATCCGTGATCATGGTGGTGTTCAGGCTCGGGGCGGGTGATACAGATGGGGAAAGGGTCACTGCCGACGAGTCATGGGAGTGCAGGGTGTGGGTGGGGCTGTGGGTTGGAGAGTAAGTCGGTTCCCAGGACACCGTCGTGTGGGCGGTGATTGTAAATGTCGTGTTCAACCCAGTGACGGTGACGTCCAAACTAAACGACGGCGAGGGCGACGAGGTTATCGAACCGTGGGGTGCAGTGGTCGCAGCTGACGACGAAGCCAAAGTTCCAGATAGAGCATCAGCGGTGAAAAACTCCGTATCCGACGCAGAAGCAAGGCTGGTGCTAGTGCTGCTGCCGGGGAGGGGTGTGGAAGGCTCCACCGTATAGTAGTAGGTTTCTATGGTGCTAATAGTGCTAATGCTCCAGGTCGGGTTGGGAGTCCACTTAGGGGACGAAGTAGGTTCCGGAGCTATAGGGGAAGAAGTCGGACTGTTAGCACCCAGTCTGCGAGTGTTCTTCGGAAAGAAAGAAGAATGACAAAGGGCGTGATATAACTCACCAAAGTCAGAAGTAAAGGAAGCAGACGGGACAACGCTGGACGAAGTCGAGGCAGAGACAACTGAGGTAAAGGGGGAAACAGATGCACATCCGGTAAAGACAGTTGCGGTGATGGTGGGCAGGCACTCGCTGCCGCACACGGTGACGGTCGAGACCGACGTGTGGGTGACGGTGACGGTCGCCGTCGCGGCCGAGGCCTTGTCGTTCCTATGGACAGGAGGACCACGATCGGCGAGGGCAAAGGCCGCGCTGTTGGCATTCAGTCAGAAACAAACGGCGGAATAATAGGAACGTCAATTTCATTTCGTAAAAACCCACCCCAAGGCCAGGAGAATCACGCGCATGATGCTTGACTTTGCGCGTCGATAATTCAGGTAAAGGAAAGTACTATGCCGTTGAAGGATCTTTAGTCGTCAAGAAAAGGAACGAGTGACAATGGCGAGAGAGAAGTCCGGTGTATCGGATTACAAGTTCGTAGCGTTCCGAGGAGGGGGAAAAAAAAAGAGACAGACGCTGCTGAAGTTTGCTTTGGGCGCGTTTATGTAGTTGCCTAGGCAGCGTGGGGGATAATGGGATCAAAAGCCTTATCTTATCGAACCTGACTCTCATTCACTTTCTAGGTTGTTTTCACTTTACAAGTAGGTCCGAAGGATCGAGGGGTCCTCCTGGTCTCTGTGATGCGAGTTTCCGCCCGATTTTATGAGGCGTCGTCGGCCCCCCGACGCAGGGTTCCTTGTAAAAGAAAACATAAAAAATGACATTGGGCAGACTCAGGCAAACGTCGATGGTAACACATTGGGTAATCCCGGCTTTCCTTGCAATAAGTTGGTTAATTCATGTTTGATCATCTACCCGAACACCGTCACCGACTTTATTAAAAAAAAAACGTTTCGTTTGCAGCTATGCAGCTATGCTGCTAAACTGTGACAGCATATTGACCCGCAGCGTGGCCTGCCACCTGCATTTGTATGCCTCCAAGAACAGGTTGCCATTTTACACAAGAAAAAAAGAGCCTTGGAAAGCATGGTTAGGTAGTTGGGTCCTAGGACATTGTGCAATGGGGCACGGGTTTAGTATCTGTTTTTGAGGCGTGGTGATAATGAGCTTTGGGTCCACAAAGAATAGCGAAGAAGTCCTAAGACATGGCGGTTCAAGGAAGGTTATCCCGTCTCAGACATCAAACAAGGGCTAGAGTTAATAACAGAGACACATCTACTTGATCCTCGTCGTCCACGACCTGGTACCTGCAGGTCTTGCCTGGGAAGCTAGAGTGGTATTAATCCGGTGATCAGCATAACGCAATAGAGCACTGCCGCACGCCATCTGTAGTGAACCGTTGCATTGCTGGCTGTTCCTTGCTTTATTTAAATGGATTCAGACATTGGGTGCCAGAATTTCAATGGCGGGCAAGTCAGTAACTCCAAGTTGCTGCTACAATCATGGGATGTCAACTTCGATGGAGAATTGTTTTCAGATTTTATGGTTCAAGAATTCGGATGATTTCACCACTCCCACGTGGTTGGGTTGGTGTCCGCGGAGAAAATGCACCAAAACCATGCCGCTCATACCACCAGCATCAGACCGAAGTGAACCAGACACACCAAAAAAGAAACAAGAGCACAGAGATGGGCACGGCGGGGCTCGTATTTCTTTCTCCTCTCCCAAGCCTCTTTTGTTCCAAACAAAACACAGCCCGTTCCTGCAGCGGCTGACATGCAGCTTCCCGCTTGGCGAGGCAACACAAACGCACACCCGTCACTCAACCCAGCTCGTCAGTGGCTGGCGGGGGCGGGCTGCCGATCACTCGTGGCTAGTATAGTACCGATCATGGACGCACAGCATGAAGTGTGCCAAAAGAAGCGGTAAGAGAGGCTGGCTCGCTCGGGGGGTCTCAGGTCTCCCTATTACTTCCTCTTTTTTCGATGAGCAGAATCTTGCATGGCATCGATCGGTGCCTCCCAGCCATGCAGACTAGACTAGACAGGCGGGCTCCTGCAGGGCCGAGGAAACGCACATCTCGACAGGCCAAATTCTGTTTCATATAAAAAAAGGAGAGGGTATTGGGCGGACCAACTTTCCCCACCTAACAGATGATTTTCTGCGTCCAAGAAAGTCTTCGATTGCTGTTTGTGGAGATGACAGGATAGTAACAATGTCCCCACCACCAACCAACACACACAGCCTGGGCTAAGATACCGTGATCCAAATAATCTTGAGAGGGGCAGGTCATAAACTTGTGTGTCATGATACATGTTATACAGACTCAGAGACAGAGAGAAGTCTTCTGTATCCTTTTCGGCCCTAACAAAGGACACGATCAACATTTAGTATTACATGGACGCTTTCAGTGCCCGAAAGGCATCGTCACGGCTGCCGAGAAATCGTTCCTCGGCAGTCTTCCAGTTGATCACGTTCCAGATGTTCTCAACATATGCAGCCTTCCCGTTCAGATACTGTGGGTGGGGGGCGGCGGGCGTCTGTGTTAGCGTTCTGTAGGTACAAAACAGGGATACCAAACGTTATGCTCGACCAAACCCCCCCCCCCCCCCCCCCAAAAAAAAAGAAGAAAAAAAGGAGAGAGAGGACAGACCTGAAGATAGTAGGCATGTTCCCACATGTCCACACCAAAGATGGGGACTTCCCCACCAACGACGGGGTCCTGATCTTTGGTCGTGACAATGCGCAGCACCCCGCTCTCCTCTCTCACGAGCCAGCCCCAACCGCTGCCCTGGATGCCCAGCAGCGCAGCGGAAAAGGCCTTCTTGAAGCTGTCAAAGCTGCCCCAGGTGGTCTTGATGCTCGCGACCAGCGCCTGGGCGGCGGCGGCATCGGGACGCGCGTCGTCGCTGCCCGCAGGGGCGAGGTTCTGCCAAAACAGGGCGTGGTTGATGTGGCCGCCGCCGTTGAACCTGATAACAGGCTGCAGGGCGATCTGGGCGGCAATGTCGTTGCCGGCCACGGCGGCGACGTGCGACTGCAGGGCCTTGTTGAGATTGGTCACATATGTCTGGTGGTGCTTGCTGTGGTGCAGCTCCATGATCTCCGCCGAGATGAAGGGCTCGAGAGCCTGGCCGCGCCATGACATGACATGACATGACATTAGACAATATATAGACAAAAAGGGAGAGAATGGCACGACATGAGAAAGAAAAAAAGGAAGCGGGGGGGAGGGGGCTGCTCACGTTATAGGCGAATGGAAGCTGGGGAAGCGTGTACGTCGAGACTTCCATTTTGGTGACGTTGAAGTGGTCGCTCGAGAGAGACTGCAGCGGCGACTGCAGGGCAAGATACTGCCAGATATTTCCAAAATTCACCATGGTGGTGGCGGCCTTGTAATATTATACAAGTAGATACAAACCAAGCTGGACCGTTGAAATCGGGAGTGTCGGTCAACCTAATCCAATAGGGGATTGCTCACAGACCAAAATTGCGTCAGCGCGATTGCAATTGAGTTTGGTGGGCGAGCGACAAGGTGGGGGGGGGGGGGGATCTGTTGGGCTTAGAGATGCGTTGTCGTCTGTCGTCGTCGCGCGCGTCGTTACTTTCCCGAGCGGATGGAATGCACGTTGTTGACACGCTCTGACACGCTCTGACACGCTCTGACACGCTGACCATCAAGGTCCCTTTTTTCCTCCCACATCTCCCGCCCTTTTCACCCAGCCGCTTTACCCGCGCAAACGTGCTCAAATCGACCCGAGAACAAGGTCACGACCAACCCCACCAACCCGCCAAGACCCCTCCCCGCCCAGCGCATTTCAGTACAGGGCTCAAACGGCCGCCAAGAGCCGTCAAGAAACACCAAAGAGGCAGTTTGAGCTCGATTTCCAGCCCTCTGATTGGCTTTGTCCCTTCGGCCTTTCACACGCAGGTCTCGACTTTGGACTGCAAGTCAAACGTGGGATGCTGCGACCCCCGGCGGTCACGCTGTCTGTCCATCTTTGCTGGCCGTCAGTGTAATTAACTCGCTCGCGCAAGTTTAAAATATTTTTTTTTTTGCTTCCGCTTATAATGACGGCTCGAGAGCCGTTAAATGCTTCTTTTTTATCGGTCTTCATTGCTCTGTGATCGACTCTGGTTTACACTCATTCTACGGAGTACAAGCCCCTTTCAACTTGATACAAAAAAAAAAAAAGGAAAAAAAGGGAAAAAAGGGAAGAAAGAAAAATGTGCTGGGGAGACATGACACCGTCCTCGACGCCGCGGGTCGGCGCCCGAGTCGATTTTTTCTCTCGGACCCGAGGGAACGTGGGAAACCTGCTCTTCCTCGACCCGTCCGTGCCAAGCAGTTCCATGGCAACGCATGTGAGGTTCACCAGTCCCCGCGAAGGCGTGGCGGCTCTTCTGGACGATCGAGTTCTTGTCTCAATACAGTTAGTGTTTTTTTTTTTGGTTAACCCGCAATACTCTGTACCCCCCTAGAGCTCATTCTAACAACGAGTAGTTTGACGGGAGACTTGTCGAAACCTGTTCAAGACTCTGGTCTGTTCCAACAATTCACACTGTCTCGGACTAGAAGCATAAGGGATGGTGATCATGCCTTGGAAATGGCCTTGGGCGAGTCCCTCTCGCTCAACGTTGGACATAATGGCATCATTGGCCGGCGGGTATCCATGACGAGAGGCGGCGAGCTGCTAGCCGACGGCATTGTTGGGTTCAATACGGCCATGCCAGTGTCAGCGTCGCTTTAAACGTGGGTCGAGAAGGGATCTATTATCGGTTGGGTTATCTTGCACTTGAGAGAGCAACAGGCGCAATCGGGGTCAATTGTTGGGGACAGCATCAACGTTGGAGTTATGGCTTCTAAAGGGGCTGATGTAAACAAATTTGGCACAAATATGCATCATATAAAACTGGCTGGGTCAACAACCCAATGCCTCCTATCGTGTTCCAAAATGGCAATAAACCGTGCCTAACCAAGAAAATGTCAAGAAAACTCCATGCTTCTCCCAGATGCGTCGTAAATCGTATATCATCAAAAGCAAAAAGATTGCACCTCACAAGGTCAGGCCGCAATATGTCCCGAGATTCCTGATCGTTTACGCCTGTGCCTCGTTCCAGTCCGACCATCGCCGCACCACCTCGTCGACATCGGCAACCGCCTGCCTAGAAGCGTCGACCTCAAACCACTCGCGGTGTTCCCTGCCGCACGTCGCGCACTTTTCTTGGTCGGCAACCCGCAATCCACGACCGGCGAGCTCGATGTGGACGAGCCGCTCGACCTTGTGCGAATGCGGGATCTTGCGCGGCACGGCGGCCGGGCTGGCTGACGATATGTACGGATAATACCGGATCAGCGACAGGTTGTATCCGCACTGACGCTGCCATTCGTTTAGCCGCCGCTGCACATTGGTCGCCCGGCCAATCTTCAACAGGATCTTCTTGCCAGTGCCGGCTGAACCTGCCAGAGTGCGAGGATTAGCGTCGTCTGATGAGGCGGCAAACGAGGCAAGCACGTCGCTGGGTTGCCGTGCGTTGGGCGGGCGCGTGGGCGGCGTGCTCGGCGACAGCAGTGAAGAGGCGGCCTCGGCTGGCGGGGTCGACGGTTGCGAGTCGGGCGTCAGCCAAAAAATGTAGATGTACCCCGCGTCGTCTTGCTGCGAAACCGGCTTCGCGAGCTCCGCCAGAAGCAACGATGCCGTCTGGGGCGAAGTGCTCTGCGGGATCAGCGACATGTATTCAGCCGTCTGGGAGGCAGTCGACGAGTGTCGAGAGTTGCGGCCCGAGGACTGCCCGGAGTAACTCGGTCGAGTGGGCCGGGACGGGGACGGAGAGGGAGTCAAGTATTGGCCCGAAGGACGGTTCCAACTTGCTCTGGGCGGCGTTGATACGGTGGGCTGCACCGGGCGTGGTCTCGGGCGCGGGGGCGGCGAAACCTCGTCGACTGGGATGCGGAAGCAGAAGCAGAACATGACCTCATTCTTGGGCTTCGGACGTGCTATCTTGGTCGGACGTTGCTGCTGTTTCTCTCCAGCACTCGCACTCGGCCGTCCTCCTCCCTGTGAACGTTTTGGCGGTTTCTCGGATTGCGTTTGTATGAGTCCGAGGCGGTCGGCCAATGTGTCCAGGCTCGTTCGTTCCTCCAAAATGGGCGCGTTGGACATCCTGGGGCCTGGACTTGACCGCGCCGAAAGACTGGCTTGCTCCTTGTGCTGCCAGCAATATAGGGTATCATCGCTCGGGTCGTCAACGCGCAGTTTTGAGGTTTTGGAGCGCGAAACGGGCGTTGGTTCCATGTTTGAGAGGGCTACGGGACGCCTGCATGGCCGGCCGCCGGCGGTAATGCCTCTGCATGTGGTCGACGGGTTTTTGGAGTCGGATCGGCCGATCAATGCCTCGGGCGCGTTGGCGTAGAAAGGCATGGCGAACTTAGGCAGTTTGGCTGGACGTGGAGGAGCGAAAGACTGGAAATGACCGGGCGAGACAAACCTGCGTTCTCACGGCCCAGAGACCATGTGGCGTCGCAGGAGAACGAGTCGGGAACGAGTCCAAGACCAGTGCTGGCCGCCATTGCGGTCTGGCGACTTGAAACTGCTGCCGCCCACCATGACGGATGACTCGATCAGAGGTCTCGAGAAATCGAGGGGCTGGTATCTTCACCAGGCTGCAACGTGGCTGAGACTGTGGCTTGTGGGCTGTGCAGCCCCACAGAATGCGAAGCTTGGGATCCATTTTGCACAGTGTCAACACACTGGTCACTGACTGGATGTCACATTCTCAGGCTTCGCTTGTTCCCGACAATGACAACCTGGACGCCTATCCGCCTATCCGCATAGCCCATATCTTTGCAGGGCACTCACAATACAGATTACAATACAGATATATATCTCTTCGTCCATTGAGCGGAACAAATCCCCCATTTTGTCTCTAACATGTCTCGTCACGCGCAAATGTGTCAGGGCCTGGCTCTTTTCTGCTGCCCTGGGCGCCTTACCGAAGAGAACTTGAAGCGACTGCCAGCTAAGTTGGTGACTACCGCTCCTGATAAGGTGATGGGCTTGACGAGACGCCTGTGAATTTGGGGAATTCGGTGAAAGGCACCACCAATCAACTATGCAGCAGTTGACCCCCTCGGCCGTCCATTCTTCCAGCTCTTTCCTAGCGGGGGTGGTTGCCTGCTGCTGTCACCAATGCACCATCGCCCAGGAATTAGTTGATTTTTCCGCAAGCACCTCCTTCGACAAGATTTGCCTGCGCCCTAAAAACTACATCTTTTATCCCTCCAAGGATCCATCCCCAGCCATGGAATGGGCAGCCGCCATTGGGGTCGCCTCGGGCATCCTCTCCTTCGTCACCTTTGCGCACGACGCCTTCAAGACGGCCCGCGAGATAGCCAAAAGAGGTTCCACCCGCGAAAACGCCCAGATTTCCAAACTTACACTGCAACTGCAAGAGGCCGCTGCCAAATGAAGCTTCGCGACCCGGGGGCTCAAGGGGCTCCAGTCTCGAAGCACGTGAATGTCATTGCTCAAATTGCCATCGATATGGAACACGATTGCACCAAAACCCTGGAGCTGTTGGCAAAATTGGTTGTTATCAGCGTCCCAGGGGAGTCGAGCGCCGACAAGCTGGCCGAGAAGGTCAGATCCTTCACCAAGACCATGCTGAATCAGGGGAAGATCAAGGATCTGAAGACGGCCATTGATAAGAGCCGATCAGCCACCATGTACCATCTTCAGTTGCTTCTCGAGTATATTGTTGTTTATTGTTCTTCACAAAAAATGCAATGGCAGCCGTTGTGGGTTCTAACACCCACTTCAAGGGAACGACAGCTCTCAATCCAGATCGAGTTGAGCGGCCTTCGGTCTCTGTCAGAGACTCACCACCAAAGCATTGCACACCAAATACATGCACTCCGCACCGATGTATCTCAGCTAATTGTACAACTGACGTCCCAGCTGGTATCTCAACATACGGCCACCATAACAGCTGAGGAGGACATTTCCCGGGACCTAGACAACCAGCTGCAGATCATGACGGCTATGCAGACATCTCTCAACATCTTGCTTGCGAAAAACGCCATACCCACACTCGAGATTAGGATCCTCAAACGCCTGTTCTTTGATGAAATATACTCTCGCAAGCATAGGGTCGAAGACGCCAAGGAAGGGACCTTTGGCTGGATTCTCGAAGAACCTGAAGACAAAGCCACCCATGCCAATATGGAATTATATGGCAGAACCTCTCGGGGTTGTGAAGAAAGGGGAAAATATGATTCCCTGCGGTTCAAAGCCCGATCCAGCTTGCTCGAATGGCTCCGTAATGGGCATCATGTCTTTCACATCTCAGGGAAGGCCGGCTCTGGCAAATCAACCCTCATGAAGCTCCTGGTAGATCACCCGCGAACTCGACACGAATTGGAGCTTTGGTCTCACGGGAAGCATCTCATATGTGCACAATTCTTCTTTTGGAGATCCGGCACTCCGATGCAGAAGTCACTGCTTGGTCTCTACCGCTCCATTCTGTTCGAGATACTTAGCCAGTGTCCCGAAATTATCCGCATCGTGTTTCAGAGGGCGCACGAACATTTTACTCGAGATGATGACTGCCTCGAGCAGGTCTACTTCCAACCAAACTCTATCGAGAACGCCCTCAACAAATTGATCTCTACCTTGCTGCCATCGCAGTACTACTTGTGCTTGTTCATCGACGGCCTGGATGAGTACGTTGGCGATGACGATGAGGCCGACGAATATGGAGAGGATGCCAAGGATCGTGAGGCGCATCAGAAACTCGCGGATATGCTTGTAAAGTGGGCCCCAAACAACGGAGTGAAGATTCTGGCTAGCTCACGACCGCATATCGAATTCAATAACACGTTTTGGAGGCAGCAGCAGATCCATCTGCACGACATCACGAGGCACGACGTTTTCCTCTATGCCCAGAAGACAATCGCGAAGACTCGAAATGCCGAAAGTATTGAGGCCTCGCATGGATGGTTGTGTCGATACGTGGTTGACGAGGCCTGTGGTGTCTTTCTATGGGCCCGCTTCGCCGTCCGGGTGATCACCCAGTCAATCAAGGACGGCGCTAGCGTTCCGTCCATTCTTCGGAAGCTAAAAGATATGCCTAAAGACTTGTTCAAGCTATATGAAAAGTCGCTTGAGTCGCTACTGGACTCAGACCGGCAGCTGGCAATGAAAGTGCTGTTGTATGTGACCGAGAACCGCGAGCGGAAAAGTCTTTTCTCCTTGATGTGGCTGGACGAGTCCAGGCTCCCAGTCTTGTCTGGTCATCCACGCGATTACGAGGCGGGAAATTTCATGTTGGTAGCATTGGAGACTGCTGAGAGTTGGCTCAGCAGCATTGCACGCGGGCTGCTGGAGTTCAAATTTGTTGGCGATGGCGAGCCTGATGATGTTTTCCAAGTTGATGATCACTTCAACTTGTTCCGATATGACGTTGAAGTCTTCCATCGCACCGTTTTCGACTTTGTCAAAAAGTACCGCCCTATCCAGGAAGTATCGCGGCAGTTCCCTTCCATATCCAATGGCGATATGGCAACTCGAATCCAAGTCACAGAGATCTGGACCGTTCCTCGTCATGTCATGAAATCCACGATGGCGAAGGAACTGTGTCTCAGGTGGCCTAGACTGCGTGTCGAAGTTGACGGGTGGAAGGGGTACGGCGGCAACATCCCCAACGAGCTGTTTGGGCCGCTTCTACTCGCCGTGGACTATCACCGTGAAGCGGAGGGTATAAAAACTTTGTTTGGTGGGAGGTGGGTGGACTTGAATGCACCTTCCATTATGAGTTATTATTTCAGACAGAGCAGCCACCTATCAAGTGACCATTGGGCTATCTGTGCGGTGCGGGATCCTCGCGCATGGCTGGTTGGTCGAGAGAGGCAACGGTTGCCATCGCAAGTGAGTTTCGACAATGCTCGCAACGAGGAAACTCTTGCCAGGCTTGAATACAACGGCCACGAAGACACTGCGGGTAGCTTATCACTCCTGCTTACGGCTGCATTTGCAGAGAGGTTGACAGCGGTTCAAGACTTGCTGGAGCTAGGCCATTCTCCGAATCAGGAAGTGCTCATCGCCAGGGCAGTACTGGGGGGTCCACCATCTCCAGGAAACCCTAACGCCATTTACTCCACAGCCACCGTCTGGATTATCTACTGCCTTGGATTAGTTGCGGGCCTCCTGGAGACAAAAGGTTTGCAGTCAAAGCCCGACAGTCTGCTACCATTCAGGTTCAAGAATTCACACCTTATTCTAGAGCAGTTTCTAGCCACAGGCATAGTCAATGTGGACTTGAACATACTCGTATATTTCGACGAGGAGGGCCGGAGGAAAGATGACGGAGTCGACTCGGAGGACGAAGAAGAGGATGAACAAGGAGACGACGACAAGAGCAAGGATGAGATGCCTCCTTTCGCCCCCAGGGCGACCCGCATCATGTCGTTGCGTCAAATGGTAACGTACATGAAGCCTCCAAATATTGCGCGCTTGCTGGAACTCATAGAGGATCGCGATCACAAACCAGCCTCGGGGGCCACGTTGCCCTCGTTCCCGCTTACAGGGGAGGTGGAAATGTCGGCCGTGCAAAAGAGTTTCTCGCAACCTGTCGTCCAGGCCCACGAAAACGCCGAGTCTCAGCAGCCCGGCGCGTTGCTCCGTAAAGAAGACTGCCCTTCCTTCGAATGAGATGTGGTTTAATTAGGGATTCTCGCCATGTCTTGTATTGGAAGGAATAGGAACAGCCCTAATTAATACCCATCATGAAAGCAGGCGCTGTTATATTGGTATCTTGAGCACCGAATTTGCTGCCAAGGCCACTTGGGTGAAGTTTCTATTCACCCTTTACGGTTGATGATCTTGGAACTCGTGAACCTGCCAACAGACATCTGGAAACCGAGGTAATTAGCCAACTAAACTTCTTTCAGCATGCGTCGCTCGAATTTGGGGAGTCACTTGTGGGTAGGTAGTGAGTGGTGCTAGATATTTCTATTGCTCGATCCTCCGTGGCAATGCATTACAGAATTCCTTTTCCGCGATGCACCTCATCAGTTCTGTGCTGTTCTGTTCTGGGCTTCTTGGTTTGGATACAAGATTGTATTTCACCAAAGAAGGGACCTGTTTACGCGGTTGCAGTTACCACCCCCCCAGGTTTGCGCTCTCTTTTTTTCCACACACGTGAAATTTGACTCTCTTACACTTGACACGCTTTGCTTTACAACCTAGTCAGATCGAAAGATAACCTCAACTTCGGGACTTTTAGTTATATCCTTACTGTTAGTGTTTGACTCGCAGTTTTATTCCGGGTAAGGAGGTTTGTATGGCTGACTAGGATTTTATACAGCTTTTAGCAAATACATCATACATTAATAGAGGTTAAGGCGGCACATTGTTGCTTTGAGACCGAGATAATATGTTGTATGTTGGGAGTGGAGAACAGCAACACGTAATTTCAGCTGGGCATGATATCCAGCTGAACTTTTCCCACACATCTTCCACTTTCCTTCCCGCTTTTGGCGCTAAGAATAGGAACATACTCCTTTCCTTGGTTAGGGCCGCCCACCCGACAGCCCAGAGGCGAGATCTGATTGACTGGTTTCGTGTGACCCCCCAAGGCGGGCAGCCCGAAGAAACGCTTGGCGGCAAGTCGAGGTGTTAACCCCGCTGGCATCGAATGACAACATCATACATAAACCCCGCAGCCCAAGATAACCTGAAATCATTACCTTCTACTCTACCCTGGTATTTCCACTTTCGAAGGCACTACCAACTCTTTGATCTACGCTTTTTTCAATTAGAGGTGCATCGCAGATTTTGAATACCAAAATTTTTCTCGTACGTGACGGATAAACACCGACAACAACAAACGATCATGGCTTCCATCATCGATACCCTAACTGCCTCGGGCGGCACTGAAACGCCTGGCAAGTTTTTTCGTTCTTTTTTGGTTTTTTTTTCTCTCATGATGCCCGTTTTAAACCCAAGTATCCGTTACCAGACTCTCTAACCAAGCTCCCCCAGGCTTCCTGAACGACCTTGTCGCCCAGCTATGGCCCAACATTTGCGTTGCCGCGAGCAAGATGATCAAGGAGATCGCCGAGCCCATGTTTGCCAGCATGCTGCCGTCGCCCCTGAACACGCTCCACTTCACAAAGATCGACCTCGGCACGGTGCCCATCCGCTTCGCCAATGTCGACGTGCACAAGACGGAGAACGAGGGCATCAAGCTGGATCTGGACGTCGACTGGGATGGCGAATGTGACATTGACCTGGATGCCAAGATGATGCCCAAGCTTGTACGTGAGGCATAATAACTTATTAAACTAGCTGTTTTGAAACGTTTTGCTGATCTTTTATTATGTGTACCTTAGGGGGTCGAGCATGTCAAGCTGAGAGGCAGACTTTCGATTCTGCTCTGCCCCCTGACCAACATCATCCCCCTGGTAAATAATTGATCAACGTATCCATTGGGATAAAATTCCATTCAACATTTCCAACTAACACAGAATCTATTTAGATTGGAGCCGCCCAAGTCTCCTTCATCAACCCACCGTACCTCCACCTCGACTTCACCGACGCGGGCGGGTTTGGCGACCTCGCCCTGGTCGACCGAGCGATCCGCAAGATCGTGCTGCAGATCATCTCCGGAATGGCCGTGCTGCCCAACCGGTTCCTGGTCAAGTTGGACGCCAACAACGACTACTTCAAGACGTACCAGCATCCGCACGGCGTGCTGCGCCTGACGGTCGAGTCGGGCAAAGACTTTGGCGGCAGCGGCGACGAGCCCAAGTCGCGCAACATCTTCAAGCGGTTGACCCGCGACGTGCCCGACTGCTACATTAAAGTCAACCTGTCAGCCGAGCCCAAGTGGCGCACCGCCACCATCAAGAACAACCACAACCCGGCGTGGAACGAGACCCACGACTTTATCGTCACCGACCACGACCAGATTATCGAGGCCGACGTCCAGGACGACGACCTGGCCGGCTCCGACGACATTGGCATTGCGGCCACCACCGTCAAGCAGCTGCTTCTGGCTGGCGGCCGCCAGGAGCTGACTCTGCTCCACGACGAGCAGCCTACGGACTCGAAGCTTACTATGAGCGGCAAGTTCTTCCACTTTGTCGCCGACCCGGCAAGCTTCAGCAGCCAGACAGCAGAAGGAGGGTCCAACGACGGCGAGATCGTTGGTCTGCTGACCGTGGTGATCGCATCCGCGTCTGGCGTCATCGGCCGCCGGCAGGACCTGAAGCCCAGCGTCAAGGTATCGTGGGGGGGCGGGGGCGACGATGACGACGACGAAAAGACCACCACCACCACCTTCCGCACGGCCATCAAATCCGACGCCCCCGGCAGCGACATTGAGAATCCCACGTTTGACCAGGCGTTCCGGATCCCTGTCACTTCCGGGATGGTGGTGCCTGGTGGTCCACCGGTTCGGATTGCCTTAATGGACAAGGAGGACGAGAGAGGTGCTGTCGAGGTGTCGCTGGAGGAGTTGCTGGCTGCGCCGGACATGGCGATTCAGCAGGATTTCGAGGTTGGCGGTGGAGCCAAGGTGCGTGCTGGAGTCTATCTGCGAGGAACGCAGCTAGCGCAGCAGTAAATGGGTGGGACTACTTGCCTAGTAAATCCCATGGCTTGGTTCAGGGAGAGGTGCGGTATTTGGGTTTATGGCATTGGAAGGATGTTGAGATGAAGACGGCTGGGGCTATAACAATTTGTGGATGCAGGAACTTATTTAGGAATAGCAAAGCGGTAGGTAGTATGACTGACAAAAGACAAACCCTTATTTCCCCCTGAACCCCCTTGCGTACCTGTTGAGTATGGCACCGTGGGCTCAATAAGCGACTCGTCACCCAGAGCTATGATTATCTTCAACTCCATAATTATTCGAAACAAACCGAGCCTAGATACTAACCCTCAAACATTAACATCGTGACGGTGGGTTTGTGAGACAGGCGGGGGACAGAGACCGTAAAAGAAGGAAGCATCGGCTAACAGGGTGAAGGAAAACAATGGACAAAAAGGCGAAAAAGAAGAAAACATACAACACCAGGGATTCGCTGGTCGTCACCGACCCAACTACTGATCTGGCGATCACTGGTTTGTCTATGGGAGAGCGGACGGGATCCCGAATTTTCTAGCGCCTATGGTCGTATGTGTCTGTTTACGGCCGAATCGTTGCTCACGATGTCGTCAGAGGCTTAGGGTGGACGACCGGTGCGAAGTTGAGGCACGGAAGGCTTAACGTCACTAATGATAGGAGGGCGGGCGAAGTGACGTGGTGGGTCGCTGTTAAGATAGAGGGGGGGTAATGAGGAATTGCTATACCTGCCTGGTATAGAAAGACATGGTAAACAGAGTATGGGTGGTGGGAGAAGTTAGAATAGAGCCAAAAGCAAACGGAAGTTGAGTGTCGCATTTGCTGTCTGGTGGTGAATTCGCTACAGTCACAAAGGAATCAGTGTCTAAACGCGATTCCAAACTGTGGCACCCAACTGGAAGGCAAAAAGAAAGGGAATCACAGTGTTCAGAAATAAAAAAAATGAAATGCCCAATAACAGGATTGAACTGTTGACCTTCGCATTACCAAATATGGTCGGTAGACGATATTAGTACGACGCTCTAACCAGCTGAGCTAATCGGGCTGGTGCTGATTCGTTGAAAATTCGACCCGTAATGCAGGTTCCATTGGTGGATAGAAATTGGGCTCAGTACCTAGGTAGCTTTGGTGGATAAGGGGTGGGGATAAAAGGGGGAGAGATATCGTACCTACCTCTACCTACTTGTATCTTATGCGGATGTATTATTCGGGGACCACTACAGTCTGTACCCCTGTCACTTTTACTATTAAGAATCTCTCGAAATTCCTCCCAAATTACAAGCATGATTGAGGTTTAAGTACCTATCTGCACACTTGCCGTGTTTGCCGTAGACTTAATCTAATCTCGTTTTCAGGGGCTTGTTTTATCCATTTTCTCCGTCGGTATATACACATTTTCCTCCAAACTCAACTACTGACTTTTCAATTGGAATTTGATCTGACCACCATCTTGTTAAAATTGGCAGACAACTTGGTTGACGGGTCATGGCTCAAGAAGACAAAGTCTCACCGCCGTGGGGCTCACTCCCCGCAGAGCAGTACCTCATTGTACACACGTCGACCCCCCTTCCTTTCTCACAATATTAATATCAAAGATTACTAAGAACCCCCTCAGCGCAATTGACGCCACCGCCACACCGACATCCCCCCTTCGAAGCGCTACCCCCTCTGCCCTAGACCAAATCCCGCGCGAATGGGACGGCTTACTCAAGCCTCTCCACGGTTCCCTCCCCATCGCTACTACTACGATGCAAGCCCCGACGGCTGAAGAGGTAGCCGCGATCCTTGCGCCTTGGCGGCCTGCATCGGTCCGTGCCATGGCGGTGCATATCTGGCGGTCGCTGAGAATGCAGCATGACCTAGTGGACGATTCCATCTGGGTAAGGACGCACTATCCCGTAACAAATGATGATGATGGTGATGGTAACGTGATAGTGTCAAAGGTATCCCAAGATTCTGTTCCGCCGTGAAGAAACGTATCAAAATCAAAGTCATCGAGGAGGTGCGGTGGTCTAGACGCGGCAGCGGCTGCGTCGCCCATCACGAAGTCGAAGTTGCCGAAGCTAGAGTCCTCCGCTGTGATCTCAGGGATATGCATATCATCATCATCCTCATTCAAGGTCAAATCAACGACATGATATGATGGTTTGGGAAACATCTGAGGAGGTGTTGCGGAAGAGTACGACAGAGGAGGTGCCTCCAGGCTCGTAAACGAATTGCTGGTGGCTTTGGAAAGCGTGTTAGGCTTCACGGCTGGTCGCTTCCTGCCACCTTTGTCATGCGTATTCAATAGATGCCTTCTCAGGGCCTTGTGTGATCCAAACGGGGGATATTGGCATCCTGGCTCGGCGCAAGGAAAGCTCAATGTGTGACCGGCCTCGTGTATGAGGCGTTCCTCGTTGATATTAAAGCCACTTATACCGTAGATGCAAGAGACAAAGCGACATAGTTATGCGTGGCGGCCAAAATTGTCGCAGAACAGTTCGAATTCAGATGACGCCACATCTGATCTGTCTTGTGTTTTGACTAGATGTCGTATCATTGCTTCGTAATTCTCAAAAATGTGATGCACACGGGTGGGAAGTATCAAGCTGTCTGGGTATTGCTGTTAACCTGAGTATTTCGGTGAATAGGAAGGGAGGTAGGATCCAATTCTGACTCCAAAGGTTGTACAAGGAACTTACCTCCCGAGTCCGGTGTAGAAATCCGGTGTCGTCCGGAGGAACGAGCTTGGAAACTAAGTGTAGCGTCACACCATAAGCTGGGAAAATGTGATCGAATAGGCTGGAGTTCCTCAATCAGCCGCCCTGAAAGGGTGGCCTCTGAGCCTTGCGGAGATGTCAAAACAGCTGACAACTCTGAGGCAATTCTGGAAAACAGAGGTTCCCACTTCTCCGTTCGAGTGTTGGTCATTTCTTGCAGATCGACAGCCCAAAACTCTATGGCATAAGGGACGAAGCCCCAAACTCCTCGTATAACTTGCACCTGCCGATCGGTCTGAGGGAAGCCAGGGCTGAAAGTGTCGAAGGCGGCACGGACACAACGGAGTGAAGCCAAGCCATGATCCCAACGAATCGAATCCTCTTTCATCCGCATAGACCTATTGCAGTCTTCGCTTTGGAGATAACTGATTTGGTGTTAGGTTTTGCCTTCGGTTTCTGGGCAGGATTTATGACATACTCTTTGACTGAGCTGTGGATGAATACAAGCGTAGAGTTGCGGCGCTCCTCCACGAGAGGTTTACAAGCTTCGAGAACATGGGCTGGGACAGGACGATCGCCTATCGATTCCTCTGGTTGAAACATTAGAGCAGATTGCATCTCTGCTTTTCGGAGTGGGCGTTTGGCGAATGCAATCCAGCCACAGATTGCCCTCAACCGGCGGGCGGAGCGTGTATCGAGGTCAGATAGAATACGAGACAGTAGTTTCTCATAGCTATATTGAAATCGTGTCCCCGTTTGGGTTAGTAACCATGGATATTGTATTAACGCTTGTAAGCATCGGAGTGATACCTACAAGGCCGTGAGCTCCTGCGGGAGAGTATCCACCGCCCTCCTGAATTCATCGCCGCTGTAGAAAAAGTTCGCCGCGAGGTAGTTCAAAACTAGGCACGCCCACAGAAAAATTCCTATCACACATTTAGTTAGCCAAATACCTGACATGGAAAATACGCGTCAAGGGGTTACCGTACCATCCGCCCTATCTCCTATGTGGGATGCGATGCTCTGCGTACCGTCTTCCGAGATGCCCAATTCCTGCAGTCTGCCGCGCATCGCCTGGAGTCGAAGATGGGCATACCTCGCAATCGCATCACGCAGACAGTCTTTCTCTTCCGCGAGCGAAAGAAGGGATTTGCTTCTTAGTCTCTCTCGAAGCGGTGACGTATCTCGGCTCGATATCAAGACTTTGCAACTGCTACCGGCCGACGCGAGGCGCTCCATGAGTCGAAGGAGATGTCGTTGCTTATCATCGGGGCATTCATCCAGCCCATCCAGAAGGATGTGGATGCCAAGTTGACCATTGCCCGAAAGTAGCTCGACGGCGATCTCAAGCAACCTCTCCAGAACGGGAAGCGCGGCCTGTCGGCTACCGACATATTCTTCGTATACGTGGGCCACGAGGTCGCCATCGCCCTGAGCGGATTGAAGGAGCAATGACTTTATGATTTGGTCGTAATGCGTCGAGGAGTCATGCGTGTAGGAGCAGAAATGCCGAATCACTAGCGAACCCTTGGATGCGTTGAGCAACGACACAAGCTTGGCGACGATGACGCTTTTTCCTGCTCCGGGCGCGCCTTGGAGCCACAAGAATGGGGTGTCCGGAGTTGTCTGGAGCCAAGAGGCCATCTGGGGTCTCTCCAATACCCAGTCGACAGTGCCAGGGTGCCTTTCTCCAATCTTGGCTTGCGAGTCGAAAAGGACTATCTGGTCCGAGTCATCCAGCCGAAGCCAGGTGATGATGCCCTGCATCTGCCGGGCCGTTTGCTGCTTTTGCTCCTGGGCAAGCCGCTCTAGATTCTCCGCCCTCCAGGACTTCAATTTTTCCCTCATGTCTCTTGCTTCAACGATATTATGTGCATTGGCTTCCTTGTCGATAAGCTCCTCATGTTGTTTGAGATCGGAAAGATGGTCTCAAATTCACGCTCGAATCGGCCCCATGTCGTCATGAAGAGAATCTTCCAGGCTAAGACAGAAAGTTAGGCAGGTCGGGGAGACCAGGAGAGACCGGTTTCGACTCACAACGACGGGTAATGAATTTGTAGGCGGCTTTGTGAAACCGGAGAATATCGGCGTAGAAGATGACGAAGACGGGGTACAGCTCTGGCTGGCCTTTGAAAGACAACTCGAGAAGTCGAAACCTGCCCAGGGCTTCGGCGATTCGTGAATAAGCCTTCATGATGCGGTCGAATGCCTCTGTGTAGTCGCTCGAAATCTTCAAGATGAGTTTGATGGGCGCCCAAATCCAAGGGAGGTAGTCAGTTCCATTGCACAGCACCTCGATGACCTTGGAGTAATGATGGAGGCCCTGAAACAGGGGCTCGAGACGGCGCATGTTGCGCAGGGACTGGCGCGACGCCAGCTGCCGTTCGAGATCGATGGCGGCGCGCCTGACATCGTCCAGGGTTGTCGATGCAAAGTCGCGGGATTCGGCGGGGGAAATGGTACGCTCCAAGTCTTTGAAAGCATCCTCAATCGCTCGTCTGCCCGCTGACAGAGCAGGGGTCGGAGCCTTTAGAGGCATTGCGAATGGCGAGCGACGCGCGTGCGAAAGAAAAATCGACGATGATGGGAGAATTTCAAGAAATGTAGGCTGACTCCCTTAGGTAGGCAAGAGGTACCTTAGGTGTCTTAAGGAAATTGAAAGATTTGCAGAGGAAACGGGTAGGCAGGATCATGGTGGCTCAGCTCAAAAGTAGTAGCAAGCATGCCAAGCAGTGCTGCCAATGTGTGCTCATTTTATTGGCTTCCCATTGTGTGTGTGTTACTTCGAGGCGCTGCTAAGCCATCGGGCACAATTTCAATTTTAAGGTTAGGCCCTCTCTCACAAACTTGAAACCTCCAAGTCGCAATTGAACGCCTTCCTCCAAAAACTCACGAATAACCCATGGAGCCATCGCGGAAAAGACGACGTCGGGGAAGCAGCGAGGGCGCGCCGTTACCAGGCGCGGTTCTGCTTCCACAAACCGCCAGCCAGGCTGCACACCCCGACCACGCGCACATCGTCGCTGACTTCGCCGTCTCGGCGGACGCAGTGGTGTGCTATGGCATGGTCAGACTATTTCACACACCATTCCTACATCTCATCCTCTGAATTAGTTGGCTCCAGCCACTTCGCTAACCTTCCAGCTCAACAGGTTGTGGGTTTCCATGGAACATACACAAGGCTCCCGCCCAGCGGCGGCACACTGAAAGAGTCGGACTCCTTCACGGTCACCATTCAATCGAGTCACGAATTCACCCCCACAAATCCCGACGATGTCTCTGGCCGCGGCAAGTTTTCGTCCGACTACATCGATCTCGTTCAAGCCCTGCTAGATGAATCGAGCCTAAGACTCCAGGCAAGTTGTACGGTTGGCGGTCCCGAGCCGCAAAAAGCACTTGCAAAAGCGGCGCGGCTGGGGCCCATTGCTCTCCCGTGCGAGTTGACAGTCATCGTGTACGGGCCCAAAGATTTGGTCGATAATGTCGGCGAGTTCTTCCAGGACCTCGACATGTACTTACAGGATCCCAAGGGTTGCGATTGGGACGTAAAATACTGCAACCCCCATCGACTCTCATCGCTCAACATGAACGATTGCCCAATGACATTCGACCTTAGCAGGCCGAGTGTAGAGCTCGACAAAACCCTCTTTCAGAACATTCCTGGTGAATCAGACGTACTACAAGTTCTCGACGCGCACCAAGACTTGCCCGAGGCATCCCAACCTGAACTCATCCTTTCTTCGCTCAAGAAGTAAGTCAAGCTGTCTTAAGCCCCAGTTTCAGTCCTTAGCCAGATTACTGACAGCAACTGCAGGCACCAGAAGCAGGCATTGACCTTCCTGCGCCAGCGTGAAGCTGGCTGGAATTTCGACCCTAGCTCCGGTGACTTTTGGAACTCTCAGCAAACCAGTCAAGCAACGTTGTAAGTTGCAACGGGTAAAAAAAAATGAATATGGCATCCGTTCACACACTGACACTGGTGAAATGTTTCCAGTTTCGTAAACAGCATCTCTCGGACATATCACGCGGATAAACCGCCCCAGTTCTGCGGCGGTATCATTGCTGATCCTATGGGCCTTGGTAAAACTTTGACAATGATTGCTCTGGTAGCTGCGGAAAAGCAGTCTTCCTCTTTGGCTAGCCCGCCGTCACTCATCCTAGTGCCACCACCCCGTAAGTAGAGAAAGTTCTGAATCAGAGAGCGCCTAAACTGAACAGTGAATATTGTTTCTAGTCATCGACACTTGGGAGGAACAGCTCGATCAGTAAGCTCCCCTTTACTTACCTCATTGAAGTCTTCAGTCCAGACGCCAATTTACTCATGTGTTATCAGACATGTCAGGCAGGGTGGTTTGACCTGGCGCCGTCATTACGGAAAGGATAAGCTCACTGAATTGGACGGCATTGCTACGTATGACATCGTAATCTCAACATACAACACAGTGAGCGCAGACTGGGGTGGCGGACAAAAAGCAACGAATAGCGTTCTGTTCTCCATTCCTTGGAAGAGAATCATCTTGGACGAAGGTCTGTTATTATATCTTGTCTCCATCTCACAGGCGTGCCGCGAATATCCACAGAAGACCAAATCTGACAGAATGTACCCGCTAATGCAATGAATGCCACAGCCCATGTAATCCGGAACACGCAATCCCAGATGTCCCGAGCAGTCTGCGCTCTCGAAGCCTCTGCAAGGTGGGCAGTCACCGGCACGCCCATACAGAACAAAATTGGCGACCTAGCAGCCTTGCTCAAGTTTATCAGGGCATATCCATATAATGACGCCAGGCAATTTGAGTCAGACATCGGCCAGATGTGGAAGGCCGGAAATATTGAAGAAGCGGTCAACAGACTCAGGAAAGTCTCGAGGGGATTGATCCTGCGACGACCCAGAACGGTGATTGAGCTGCCCCCTCGAACTGACCTCAAGTTCCCCATCGAATTTCTTCCCTCGGAGAGACAGGTCTACGAGAAACTAAAGTGCCAGACCATCGCCAGGATCGAGGAGGCGTTTCGAGACGGTGACAGCGGCAGCCTTGCCTCAAGTTCATACATCACGGTAATGCAGAGAATCAACGCTCTGCGGATGATATGTGACCTGGGCCTGAATTACAACTGTAGACATGATCTCGGAGCCGCGGAAGAAGCGCGTATTTCCAACCCAAAAAATTGGAACACCGTTGCGCAAGAGACTTTTGACCTGCACAGGGAGGTAGCCTCAATCGTGTGTTCGAGTTGCGCGTATTCCTGCGACACCACAACGGCGCCCTTTATCCAAGGTCCTGCAGAGTCCCCATCCCTGCCGTATTTTGCGACGTGCTTGTCATATATCTGCAGCGACTGTGCCCAAAGATGCCTCCGACAGAACCAGAACATCATGTGCGGACACATGCCAGGCCACAGCATTGCGCCGGTCTCTATGAGCTGGGCGGCTTTGGAGGAGAGTGGTATCCCGGCGGATTTTGCCACTGTTTCCAGCTCGTCAGCTCAGCTATCCAGCAAAGTCGCTGCTCTAGTCTCACAGCTCAGGTGGCTACCAACCGACACAAAGAGGTTAGTAAATCGTCCCATCATGGGGTCGGCAATAGACTAATTATTGACAAGTTGAAAAAAATGGTCAGTGTGGTGTTTTCAAGCTGGAGGATGACCCTGAACCTCGTCGAGATGGGACTGAAAGAAGCCCGGATCAAATACGTTCGATTTGACGGAAAGGTGCGACAACAGGATCGACAGGCTGTCATTGAAAAGTTCAGGAAAGACCCGACAGTCAGAGTATTTCTCTTGACTCTTTCCTGTGGCGCAGTTGGGTTAGACTAGTTTGTCTTTGCCTCTCCTCACAAAACCATAAACTCCCTTGGAGTCGAGATCATGAAATCCTGTTTGACTAGTTGACTAACCGCAATGATCCAGATTGACGCTTACCGAGGCGTCTCGAGCCTACCTAATCGAGCCCCACTGGTATGTTGTTTTCCACCATTTCCCTCGTTCCTCTAGAGCATTTATTCTCTTCTTCCTTTATCTATGTCATCCACATCTGCATTGGCATTTGTGAGCCCTGGAATAAATAACACAAGGTGCGCCAAATCACATAGGAATCCGACCATTGAGGAACAAGCCTTAGCTAGGGTCTACAGGCTCGGCCAACAAAAGGCGGTGACGACGGTCAGATTCTTCGTCAGGGATACGTTTGAAGAGGTGATTATACCCACCGTTGCAGAACTAGTGACATTAACTCGCTCAAAAAAAAAAGAATTTGCTAATAAAACAACATGACTAGAGGATTTTGGATCTCTAGCGATCAAAAAGGAAACTCGAGGAGGTCCTCTTGGCCCCGAGAAAAGGAGGCGAACAGCAGAATGAAGGCCTAAATAGTCTAGAGGTATATTTCCTCAAGTGAATCCCCTTCGTGGTTGTCCGGAAGGCGAACTGACATGCGGCATCTAGGATCTCCGGCGGCTTATTGAGGTGGGCAAGCGGGAAGGGAAGGTACCAAGGTAGGTGAGTTGTGGGGTTTCTTCACGTTGGAATAGAGATGTGTCACCCTGCCTGCTTGCTGCTTCATCGTTTGGATAGTATCAATGTTTCATATCGAGGGCGCGATATGAAGCGGGTGTGTCGAGATCAATCTCAGCCTGCGTAACTAGCGTAATATCCAAGCCTTTGTTCATGAAGTTGGTGTGAAGCTGTAATTATTTCCATGTTTTGAGGGTTTGTTTCCTCTTGTTCGCGACACTTGAGGATGAGGACCTCGAATGTGACAACCAACAAGGATTCATTTCGCCTTACGGCGCAGGATTGTCCGGTATTGTGGTCATGGGTAGGGCAAAGAAAGGCCTGGACTGGCATAAAGAGACAACCATTTTTTGGTCATAATTAATGCCTCAGCTGCATGTCGTGAATTCTCTTTCCAATCCTCCAGGAACCATCTTTTCGGTTATTATCGCATCTTGGCAATTCAAGATAAAATTCCATGCGATCAGGTTGTAATCTAATTATCAAAGACTTGATTTTGATTGGAATCGTTAACTACTCAACTCGGTACTATTGATCCCGAACTGCCTCATATCTCCCGCGACGTAGTCGTCATCTCTTTTAACACATGTACAGCAGCGAACTGCATAGACATAGAGATTTCCCCGACCATTCAACGCAATTCTAACAAATCCGATCCGACTTGATATTAGCTGTCACGGGTATAAAGCCTCGCTCGCTACCCACCTAAATCTCCCAGCCAACCCAATCCATGCTAATATTGGGAAGGGGCAAGTTTTTCTCTGGTGACTGCCGTAAAGACTTGAAAAAGGGGGCGAGGGGTTACATCGGAACTGGTATCCGTCCACCCCGGGAAAAGGATTCGGAAGCAGAGCATCCCAAATCCCCTGACTGCCGGACTTCCCGATTAAAAAGAATTTGGATTTTTTTTCATGCGGGTGGTGGCGGCGGACGCATCACTCGGCATCTAGAGGTGCCCGCGGCGGAGTGTTGTTGATCTGGATCCCTCCGCGCTTCTTTTGCTTGCTGTCGGGCATGGGCAACGCCCAGCCGTCTTCGGTCTCCGGTGTAGCCAGCCACAGACGGAGGAGATGTCTCCTGGGTGCAGGCGGGGCAAAGTCTGCCATTGAATGTTAGCGGAAAGAAAGAGAAGGAGGGGGAAAAGGGAAGGGTGCAAGTGAAAAACGTACCCTTGTATTCAGTTCTGGCGTGCAAGAGATGAGTATTGCTCACAAACTGGATATCGCCAACCTCGAGGACCATGTGCAGGGCCAGCCGATTGCACGTCTCCTCCAGCACAGCCATGGCGTGCAGCTGCTCTTGGCTCAGGGCGGGGATCAAGCCAGGGTCCGAGAACCGAGTCAGGGACCGCACGTAATAGGGGTCCCACTTGCTGTACACGCGGCCCTTGCCGCCATTCTCGAGGTAGACCACGGGCTGGCGGACCCACGGCTCCTCGCCCTCGGACTCCTCGCCCTTGCGGTCAAAGTACCAGATGGGTTTGGTCAGCGTCTCGGCCACGTCGGGGTGCTCGCGCTGCAACGTGTTCCAGACGTTGTGGACGCTGACAATGTCGCTCTCGCCGCCCTCTGCCGCGCGGTGCACGCACAGCAGACCGACAACGTCACCGTCGTCGGCGTGGAAGAACTGGCGGGCCGTGGTGCGGTAGATGCGCACCTTGTGGATCTGCGTCGGGTCATCGCCGACGTCCTTGACGTGGCCCAGCACATGGCCTCGGCCGTTCTGCGAGACAAAGTAGCCCAGGTAGGTGCCGAGGCCCATGTACGCGACGGCGTTCTTCTGGGGTCCCCAGACATCGGCGGGGAAGCGCTTGAACAGGATGAAGCCCTTGCCGTTAAGGAGGTCGTCGCGTAGCTCAGTCAGAACCTTGCCGAGTTTTTGGAGGGGGAAGTTTTCCTTGGAGATGCCCTCCAGGGGTGTGCCGCTGGCGATGAAAGCGTCGGCGGTGTCACTGAGCTCCTGGACCTCTTCGGCGGTGAAGGGGTGTACCCACCGCTCTGGGCTGTCGATGAAATCTTCGCGCTGCCATACTGTGGGGCCTGTGATCTGCTTGGGGAACTCAGAGTAGGGCTTCAGGAGGTCGTAGAGAGGGGGATGCTGGCCAGAGGTGCGGATGCCATCGGGGAAGATGGACCGAAGCGAGTCCTCAAGCTTTGTCTGGGTGTGCTGGAGATGGATTGCGTCTCCCTGTTGGGACTCGTCGACGAGGATTCCGGGGGCCATTGCTACTGGAGGTGATTATCAAGATGGGCGGGTGGTGTCTGTGTCTGTGCCTGTGTTTGTGATTGGGATTGATAAGATTCAAAACAGCGATGTGGCGCAACCCAGTATTTTAATATACAACAAGTCTGCTTCCGAGTATCCGAGGACGACAGGCTGGCGTTGATGGACAGGCACACAGACTCGCTCCGATATCGAGATGGCGTGATCTGCGGCGAGGAGGCCAAGAGCCATTTGGTTGGAAGGCAGTCATTGGATCGGCCGTTAAAACGGTTCAATTCGGCTCCTTTGTCTGGTTTCCTTGTGCTCTTTGCACCTTCCCCCGTTAATTGCGATAACAGATCTGCTGATGGTGTGCTCAATCGTCGATGACGTGAACTCTGGTCCCCGCACGCGCTTGCCTTATCAAGGGCGAAACGGGATTTCTAGACTAGGGCCAAGCTAGCAGCGGTTGCCCACGTTGACGGGTTGCACCGCCAACTCGGCGTGGTAGGATTACAAATGCTCTATTTTGCCGGGACAATTGCTGGCTTGGGGTTTCATGGTGTTTGCAACTTGATAAGGGAAAGTGACGGGTGTGGCTTCGGCATGATAATTAAACGCGGGGAAGACGGCCCCCCATTGATGCAAACCCTCCACTTATTAGACCTTTGTTTGATCCGGGCTTAGTGCTTATTTCCGTACAAAGGCTTTATGCTTGTAAAGTGCCAAAAGGTGTTATGGGCAGATCTCGTGTGTAAGTGGAGAAAGAAAGGAAGAAAAAGGGGGACAAATCAGCTGGCGGGAAATACTATTACCTTTTACGGGCCCCGCACGCATTGTAACCGAACCCGATGTTACCCAATGTTCCATAAAATTTTATTGTCAAGAGGGCGAGCAAGTTCAAAAGGTCAACTTTGTCTCCTAATCAAGAGAGAGAAGCTTTTTGACGGTAACTGTGGTTAGGAAAACGAGAAAATTTTAATGGTCAACACTCGGTTTTGATGGCCATTGGAACTGAGAAGAAGAGAATCATCTCGTTGGATTGATCTTTCGGGTAAAAAGCTTGAAGACGAACTGTTATGTTTGTGAGTGTTTGTTCAGTTTCCAGGTTGCCTGCCAATAATGTCTGATTGCCTGCCTGGACACACGATCACAACTCGAGAGTGTGACCAGATCGCTGTTTCCTTCCTTATCTCCTCACCAGGAGACCAGACCAGGAAGGTGGGCAACCAATCCCAAAAAGTGATGGTCTCATTGAGACCGGTGTCGTCAAACACATCTAAGCCGTCGATGAAGAAACACATCATCTTCTTCATCAATGCGAAATGCTCGGGGTCTGAGGAGCACCGCACAGGCAGGGAAAAGGCTGACATGACCTCCCTGTCGTCCAGCCTCGGGTTCTCTGGCCGCGTGGAAGCCGCGCTGAGCCAGATTTCTGGAACCAAGACCCTCAAAAGCCCTGGCATCCCGCAGAGAACTTGGTATAACAGCCCTCGAATCAGACCCACGAGGCTCTTTTCTTCGTTGGTCCTGACTCTCCAGAAGAAAAACTGCGCAAAGATCAACTCATTATCGCCCACCCATTCCTGAAAAAGCGTCTGCCGACTTGAGTGTTCGCACAAAAACTTCACCGGAGCGGACTTGCCAGACCCTGGCTTTCCCACAACATGGAAAGTTCCCGCTCCTCCTCGCAGTCAGTCAACAAAGGTTGTTGTCAGACCGGGCTCGCTCTTCAGTAGGAATTCGGGATTCTCAAAGATCCACTCAAAAGTGCCATCGTGCGGGCTTCTCACTTGATCGAAGCGGCGGCCCAGGGCGTCAAAATAAAGCCTTTCTAGAATCAGACCGTCACGAACCATGTTCAACGCACCCTGCACGGCCTTTCTGGAGGTGTCAAAGTCAAGCTGTGATTCGGGACTGCCCTGGGTGAGACGGTCTGTTACCCCTTGTAAGTTCTGTGATATCTTGGATGTCTTTACCCCGATGTCCTCAAGATGGCGAAGGACTCGAGCTACATCGGCGCTTCAGGAATGAAAGACAAAACAGTCAGCAACGACATAATTAGAGCCTCAAAGTTCATTGGGTCTTCGTTATTACTTACAGAGTCCCGAACGCAACAAACGAGTTGAGCTTCCGCCTCTGAACCTCTAGAGCCTCCCGGAGCTCTGCAATCTTGCCACTCTTGACGACGGATTTGAGCGTGACTTGGCCGGCCGTCAAAAACCCCTCGAGTCCCCCCCCCCCCCCTCCTATTCTTGTTGGCAGACGAAGAACAAGAGTCCAGCACGGCGCACAGCTCAGCGCACTGAGCGGCGATGCGCCGCACGCAAGCTTGAATCTCGGCCTCAACTGCCAGACCCGCCAGCTCTCCCTGCCGATTCGTCAGCTGCGCGACGACGCCCTCGAGTTCCTTGACGCTGCTGTCGACTGCCGAGACCGCCTTGAGGCTCCCGTCTCGATATGCCTCAAGAACCCCGCGCCCGCAGTTGATAGCCACTCCAACAATATCAATAATGTTGCACGCCAGTGCGAGGCCGCTGATCGGGTCCATCCTGGTGTGGTGCTTGTTCACTCCTGCCTGCCACAACGCCCAAGTCCCGCGCCTGAAGACTTGCACATGACGAATCCAACAAGCAGTTGACAAGGCCTTGGCGATGCCAGCAGTTTCTTGTGTTACCAACCCGACCTCAGCACTTATGTGAACAATACCACTCTTGTTTTGCCGAAGAGTAACATAATTTCACTTGCCTTACCCCGCCTTCCAACCTTTACCGCTCCCTTCCATAACAGGGCAGCACGTGCTCGAAACTGCTTGTTGTGCGAGAAAGGTGTCGTCGCTTGAGCAGAAATAGAGTGAGGCTGTTGGAGAGGAAGGAAAAGTCGGGCAACCCCCACTCACTCTTCAGTCTCGATACAACATTTCGCCAATCGTGCTGGAGCAAATTATCAAAGTACCGACTTTCGCAGCAACTTTGTTTTTACACTTCCTTCGAAACCTTACCTCAACAGCAAACGCATAAACAGCGAAAGTGCTAAAATGGAGGGTCCCACCGAGAAAAAGCCGTCGCCCATTTCGGACGCTTCTCCCCCTTATCACAAACCCCAGTGCAACATAACCGGGATTCGGTTCGTCGCGCCCGTCTTCTTGACGGCAAACCTCATCCGCTGGCTCGACCACTACCACGCTCTTGGCTTCGAAGCACGGGCCTACGACGAGAGTTACGGCTACGCGATCCGCGACGGCCTCAAGATCATCCACGTGGCGCTGAACCCGGACAACAATCCAGCCACCACTGGAGGCTGTGCCTACCTATATGTCGACGACGTCGATGCGCTGCATGCCGCTTGGTCGCGCGTCCCGGGCAGTCTTGCTCACACGCCTCCAAAGGACACCAACTATGGCCTGCGCGAGGGCGCCCACCGGGACCCGGATGGAAATCTAATTCGCTATGGTTCGCCGATTCGGAAGGGTGAGGAAGAGAAAAAAGAATAGGGACATCTCCGAAACCCAGAAATACCAGTACCCCATTATGGGACGCATGATCTTGCAGGACATAATCGATAGTTGCTGCGGTACCCGGGATCCAACGACCACTTAAGTGGCCATTTCTTTTCACCTGGTATTTGCATTTATTTGTTCAATCGTCGCGAGGTGCTCATCATCCAGTCAGTCTGACATAATTGTGTTTTCTTTACCCAGTACAACCACACTATGGACATTGCTCAAGGTGTCAATACTATGTATCTAAATTTCAAGACTCTTGTTAGGAGTGTTTTGGGATGGTTTTACTCGAAGGCTTTTCAGTTGCATTTTAAAACGTTGTCCGAATATAGGGGTGAAAGGTCGTTAAATTAAAAGAAATATTCAAATCTGTAAAGGCCGTCATGAGTGCAGACCAGACCGACCCCTGGCCCAAAAACCTATCTTAGGAAGTAAGTGCATATCAGTCCATAAGCCTCCAAAGCAAAGACAACGACAAAAAGAAAATACGGGGTGTCGCCGCTACGACCAAGCAGATGAACCAAGGCTGTAGCAGCCGCCCCAATACTTGCCCTCACGTCACCACTACAACCTGAAGAAGTGGAAGAATCTCACCATACAAATTATGACGAGACTGATGGACCACTTAATCCGATGCCACCAGAAAACTACTTATTACAAGGCGGTGGGATGGGCGTGGGAGTACGGGATGGGGAACAAGGTGGTGCTGCTTCTGCTGCCAGGGGTATGGATATATACGGCCCTGGTCACTGTGATGTAGATGTACATCGGTGACCACAGTCTTTAGATTGCGGTGACTGCCTTGGTTACTGTTCTGTTCGGGGCTGCGGTGTTTGTGGTTTGGCGCTTGGCGTTTGGCAACATGTCGCTTGATTTGCCAGATCTCTCGAGGTTTTATCCGTAGCCAAGGAGGAGGATCCTAACAGAAGAGGGCACAGCAAGTGAGAATTGAGAATGAACCAAACACCAAAGAGAAAAAAACGAAATTGCATAACTATGGGCTGAAGAACTGGTATTGTTCAGCGGCCACTCTAGATCTTTGAGTTGAATCTTTGCTGTGAGATTCAAGTTACCCACGGTTCATCAACACAAAGGAATAAGGAACACCAATCTCGTCTCGTAAGCTCATGTCCTTTCAAGACGCTAGTGAACCCGAGACCTTGAACCACCCACAAAAGAGGTTAGACCAGGCGTGGCGTCCTAACGCCTCTGGATTGCACCATCAACAGCAAATAAAATGTTGTCATCGCTTCAAAGACTTCTTCAGCTCGAACTCCCCGCCATCTCAACTTTGCTGGGCAGCGATGCTCTCTTCCTTGAAGTATTGTCATTGTCGCGCCCCTGAAAGGTCTCGATTTTGCCCTGATTGAGAGCCAAGGATCTGATGAACAGAAATGGCAACGGCTCACTCCGGCAGCTTCGCTCGGCGCGGTCGGGCACTGGCCCTTCGTGCGTGGAAAGTGCTGCGCGCCAACTGGCACCTCGGTGTGACAGCCTTTGGTGGTCCCCCCGTTCACTTCAAGATTGTGAGTCCAAGTCAATAGAGCCAAATTTGAGGCACACTCGCTCATCATCGTGTTTTCTCAAGTTCAATGACAAGTTTGTGCAGCGGGCAAAATGGATCGACGAACAGCTCTACCAGGAGCTGTTCAGCATCTCGCAGTCGCTGTCCGGGCCTGCGAGCACCAAAATGCTGTATTGCATCAACTTGATCCAAGACGGGTTCTTGGCGGCCCTTTTCAGCTTCTTGATATGGAGGTAGGCAGGCCTTCGTCTGGACTGCCCATTCAGGGTGTGTATACTAAATGAAGAATCAGCTTACCTGGCGCTCTGGGAATGTATGGTCTCTCCCTTGGTGTCGCTAGTATCAACGACACGTTGCCGCGGCCCGTGTATGCTCTGTTGTCAGGCCTGAATGCCGCCACGGTTGGAGTGATTGCTCTGGCCGCCGTCGAGCTCTCGCACAAGGCCATTACAGACAAGCTGACGCGACTCGTCGTCTGTATAAGCGGCGCCGCTGGCTTGCTGTACAATGCACTCTGGTATTTTCCTGTGCTCATGGTCATCTCGGGCGTGGCGACACTCGCCTACGACATGAGGTGGCTACACAAGCCCATCACAGCACTCGTCCGCGTCTTCTCGCCACTGACGAGGCGACGGCGCCCTTTGAGAGAGCCAAACGCAGAGGAGGCAAGCAGGGAGGAAGCAACGCATGAGACGCAGAATGGCTCGCCGTCTCACGAACTCGAGGACCGTACCGGTTCCCGTTCCCAGGCTCCGCTCCCACGATCGGAACTGCCCGTCACCGAGCAGGAGGGAAAGGACGCGCCGGTCACCACCACAGCTGACAGCTCTTCCTCGACAGCCGAGAACGAGCCACGCATTGTTCCACGCGAGCTGCAACTCAACATATCGTGGAAGATGGGCACCGCGATCATCGGGTGCTTCTTCCTGTCCTTCGTCGTGGCCATGGTTCTGCGCAGCTCCCTGCCCAACCCCCCCGGGCCGCCCTTGCTGTATCGGCTGTTCTCCAACATGTATCTCGCGGGGACCATCATCTTCGGCGGCGGCCCCGTCGTGGTGCCGCTGTTGCGCGAATACGTCGTCGCCGAAGGTTGGGTCAGCCCTCGCGATTTCCTCATCGGTCTCGCCATGATCCAGGCGTTCCCTGGGCCAAACTTTAACTTTGCCGTGTTCCTGGGCAGTCTGACGGCCATCAACAACGGGTACAGCTCTGTGCTCGGCGCGCTCCTTGCCTGGATCGCCATCTTCAGCCCCGGACTGATTCTCGTGCACGGGACCATGGGCATCTGGAGCGCGGCGCGCAATCGGCGCTGGGTCAAGTCGCTCTTGCGCGGAACCAATGCCGGCGCGGTCGGCCTGATTTACACGGCGGTCTACCGCATCTGGAATGTGGGCTACCTCGACGAGGGGTTCCAGTTTGGGCGCAGCCTGGGCGATGATCCCTGGTGGGTGGTGGTGACGGCGACGAGTTATATTGGTGGGCGGTGGTTTAGTGTTAATGCTCCAGTGGCCATCATTCTTGGGGCGATTTTGGGACTGGTACGGTATGGTGTGGTTGGGGCCTGATAGGTCGGGCAAGGGGTTTATAGAAAGGGAGACTCCCAGGTTGGGGTGGTCTAGTTCTAATTAGTATTAAAGTTGGCAAGGGAAGGCACTGTGAGTCAATTGAAATTCGAAAGGTCTGTGCCTTGGCAAACATGACCAAACCTCATCATTGAGTCGCTTCACTTGTCTTCCATCCAATGAATGGAATGGCAGGAGAAAATCACATGTCACGTGTATTGGATGACAAAATGAGTTTGGGAATTTCCCATGTGGACTGATGTTGAGACCAGACGGTGAGCTGCTGGTTGGGGTGGGATCGCAACCGTAACGGTAATTAACGTACTGTACCGCTCGCCACAGCACTTTGCGTCAGATACAGATGTTTGATACACTGATAAGCCCCGTGCTCCCTGGCATTGCTAACGAAATGGCCCCCGCTGCAAACCTCGCCATGGGGCCCATTCCATTCCATTACGGGTCAGCATTCCATCATTACACCAGCCAAGCAAGTCCCACGCGCCGCGTTCCCCCAAGACGCGAGAAGATAAGTGATATTTTTGCCGACTTCCATCGCCACCTTAAACTTTCATCTTCCATCATCCCCCCCCCCCCCCCCCCCCCCCCCCACATCCACGCTCATCTCTCGTAATCGGACAAGATGCTGGGCGTCGCGAGACGACGGACGTGGGCATACATTTTTGCCGTATTGATCTTTTTCTTCATCGTCTCACTGCGTCGGAACCTCAACGCCAATGGCCCGTCCCCACTCAATTTGCCCGACGGGCCCAGCCACTCGCGGTGGCGGCGCATGAAGCCCAAGTACCCAGTCGAGTCGATGCGCCGGTTTCCCTCCGAAAAGCCTCTCGCCTTGCCCAAGGTCCAGAAGGTGTTCGCTGCGGAGTCTGCAGCAGCCCGCACCGTGCGCCTCGAGAGGCAGCAAGCCGTCAAGGCCGCCTTTCAGCGATGCTGGGGTTCGTATCGCAACAAGGCCTGGATGAGTGACGAGTTGACCCCCGTCTCGGGAGGGCGTCGCGATACCTTTGGCGGCTGGGGTGCGACCCTCGTTGACAGCCTCGACACGCTTTGGATAATGGGGTTGAAGAAGGAATTCAAAGAGGCCGTTGACGCTGCCTCAAACATCAATTTTGACGGCACAACCCTGGAGGATGTCAACATCTTTGAGACTAACATTCGCTACCTGGGCGGGTTCTTGGCTGCGTACGACCTCAGCGGCGACAAGCGCCTCCTCGAAAAAGCCAGGGAGGTTGGTGAGATGATGTACGTGGCATTCGACACCCCCAACCGGATGCCAATCACCCGCTGGAAGCTTCACCATGCCATTCAGGGACAGCCCCAGGTCGCCGACGAGAACGTGCTCCTTGCAGAGATTGGGTCCTTCTCGCTCGAGTTCATCCGCCTGTCGCTGCTCACAGGGGACCCCAAGTGGTTTGACGCCGTGCAGCGCATTACCGAACTGCTGCACGAGCAGCAGTCTTCATCACGTTTGCCCGGTATGTGGCCCGTCGTGGTCAGTGCCAGAAAGCAGCAGTTTAACGCGCACTCGGAGCACACACTCGGTGCCATGGCCGATTCCTTGTACGAATACCTGCCAAAAACGCACGCTCTCGTTGGTGGGCTGCTCCCCATCTATCGCGATATGTACGAGGCGGCTATGGACACGGCCATCCGGCACGCCCTCTTTCGTCCCATGCTCCCCGACGAGAAAGATGTTCTTGTGTCAGCCATGGTGGTAACCAAGAAAGAAAATGGGGTAGCCGAAGAAGTCATCAAACTCAAGCCAGAAGGCCAGCATCTGGTATGCTTCGCCGGCGGAATGCTCGCCTTGGGGGGGCGGCTGGTCGGGAACCAGACCCACGTCGAAAAGGGCGAGAAGCTGATGGACGGTTGCGTGTGGGCTTACAAGGCGATGCCAAACGGCATAATGCCCGAGACCTTTGCCATGCTGCCGTGCGCATCAGCCGACGAGTGCCCCTGGAACGAAACGCTTTGGAAACAGGCGGTCCTCGGGCGGACCAGCATGAATGGCGAGCCAGATCTCACGCGAGCCGACGAGATCATCGCCACCAAGCGGTTGCCCAAGGGCTTCACAGGCATCATGGACACGCGCTACATATTGCGGCCAGAGGCGATCGAAAGTGTCTTCATCCTGTATCGCATCACAGGGCGTCCAGACCTTCTAGAGTCTGCTTGGGACATGTTCACAGCAATTGACAATGCTACACGCACACCGCTAGCCAACTCGGCGGTCGACGACATCACTGTCACCGACGAGAAGCCCCACCAGAGCGACTCGATGGAGAGTTTTTGGCTGGGCGAAACGCTCAAGTATTTCTACCTCATCTTTAGCGAGCCTACTTACATCAGCCTCGACGACTATGTTTTCAACACCGAGGCACATCCCCTCAAGCGGCTTCTTCCCTAGTTCGAGCCCACCTGGTTGTGAGAACTCAAAACGGATGGAGTGGAGTGGCCGATGGCGTTGGACATGGATGGCAGCAGGTTTTGCCCAAGGTATTGGAGCGTCATAAAGTTTATTATCGGGGTTCCAGTGCTATCTTGGTTGGAGCGCTTTGTCGGGGGACTTTATCGGAATTTGGGTTTATCAAAAGTGCCATCTTGGTTAGATCACTTTGTTGCAGGAGAGTTGTCTTGTTTATACCAGTCTGTATGGAGGACGTTATTGTATTAGTTATTAGTGTCATGTGGCTAGGTAGTGTCCGCGAAGCCCAGAGAGGAATACGGTTTTAAACATCAATGGCAAGACGCTTTGGCAATTCCATTGATCATCGAAGCGCACAATCTATGTTAACCCGAAATGGTTTAACATTCCTATCAGGTCTATCTACATATGTAAAGCTGAGATACTTACAAGTCCAATATTACCATCTAATACATGTAATATCAAGAAAAGAAAAGAAAAAAATGACCCATTTCCTTCAGCCGGCAGCACTACCACTAGACTGGTATTTGGATATCCTTCTAATAATCTTTAATCGGCGTTGTTGCCGCCGCTCGGCGAGGTCGACGACGACGATGCCGGCCAACAGAACGAGACGCAGTCCTCGAGAGAGCTAGGTTCGTTGTCTTGCAGCCCGGTAACTTCTCGCATGCCCAGAAATCTCCCGCGTACCGCCGCCACTTTAAAATCCAGGGCCGTCTGGGGTTGCTGCATCGATAATGGTATTATTTTGCGAGCAGGGGGTGGTGTAGAAGTTGAACTATAATTGATAATTGGGAAACAACGGTTAGTTAATTAATTAATTAATTAATTAATTAGCAATTTCGGTGTAGTGGGTAGTAATTAGTACTGTATACGAAACATAATGAAAGGCAAATAAATAAATGAAAACGCATCACTACTGCTAGACTAGGCATTATTAGTACTCACCCAAGAAGATGGACGATACTCTCTAAAAGTTCAGCATGGAATTCCTTTCGAGAAAACGAGCAAGTCTCCTCTCCATTCGTAATGGTGAGATCGTGTGGGGCAAGTTGGTCGATCGTCTCTTCCAGGCTTTGAGGAGGAGGAGGGGCGTCGTTGTCTTGGCCCATGCCCACTGTCATGAGGGGGGCACACGCCGCCATGACCTCCTCAACAACAAGGGAGTGGTGGCGGTTGTTGAGAAGTAATGATGTGACAGTAAATCGCACTGACGCAAGGTCATCTTGGCTGCCGTTGAAGAGCAACCACAGATTCAAGAATCGGTAGGCTGTTTCAGACGGCCCCCCACTTGTCATGACGGGCTTCCAAGCAATGCGCCGTAATTCTGCTGGCGGCGACAGGATCCCATCGGCACGGCCTTGGAACGCAGTTTCGACCAAGAAGAGCACCCGGAAAGGGTCGACGACATTCAAATGCCCGAGGTAGAGGAGGAAGACGTCGGACTGATGATGATGTGCCTCGGCCAGTCGCCGAAGCAAGTCCCTTAATTCGGGAAGTGTGTCTTTGATGGAATGAAACTGCTCCCGATGGTTTCCCGAGTCTCGTATGTCGCGGAGCTTGTCGAGGCGAGTGGCGTTCGGAAACCAGCCTGGACTGAGTCGGTGAACAAGCTCGAACAATGCCACCATCTTGGCGAAAAGAAGATGCATGATCAGACGCGGGAGGCGAGACTGGGCAATGATGTCCGAGATCTCAACTTCTGTGACGCGACTCGTTGCCGTTTGCGAAACTCGGTGTCTGACGATCTGAGATTTGATGGCTGCTGACACAGCTGCTGGTGCACTGGGACACGCAACAAGATTCCATTTTTCAACTATTAGCTGTCTGGCGGCGAGTTCATCGGCTTCCTCGTAGACGTCTGGCCTCTCTCGTGGCTGTAAGGTTGGAGGGTCGGTATGTTGTCGGAGGAGCTGCAGCGGAGACCGCAGCCCATCCATAATGGATGACTAATGATTCATTGATTGGGCTGCAAATAAAAAACGTACAGCTGGTGTAAGGCAGGAAATGTTGATAGAGCGAGATGTGTATTGTGATGGATGTTTGTGTGTGTGTGTGTGTGTGTGTGTGTGTGTGTGTGTGTGTGTGTGTGTGACGGTGTTAATTGCACGTATGCTAGCCACAGCCGTGAGGGAAATACATCCACTATATGAAGTAAGGAATCAGAAAGCCTCTGGACATTTTAAGCTCAAAGAGTAATGAAAAGGGGACTGGATTGTAAAACAGTCAACGTGTGTCTAAGCGCGAGGCAGGCGGCGAGGCGGGTTTGAGATTTCAATACACTGCCCACCTCGCCTTCATACAGGCCAAGGGCAATATCACTGTTTTCGGGTTACTCAGTTTCATTCTGGTCGATATTTTCTTCATTCGTTGGCGAATACGGGTGTGCTGGCAGTGAGCCTGTGGTTGCAAGGCGGCTCGTTACAAGGCCAGCCTTTCCTTTCCCTTCATGTTTGGTCAAGAAGACCTGCTATGAGCTCTCATAAATGGTTCTTGTGAGGTTGGTTTTTTTTTTTAGCGACATAGGGTTTCTTGCTCAGGCCACCGAAGAGGAGGCCGGAGAAAAAGGCCAATTCAATATCTATCAAATGGTTTGTTGGTTTTGATGTTGTGCCGCTGGCGCCATGCAATGGCCGCTCTGTTGGCGCCCGACATGATTGGCCAACCCCGTCCTCCCCGGATTGCGGCGGGGCACCAGGTCGCGACCAGGTGAAATGGCAATGCAGCGACCAGGCAAAGCGGTTGAACAAAATAAAAGGCACTGCAAAAAGCCTTGGCAACCCACACCACTAACAGATGCACTAACAATTCCACCACTTTCGATCAGACTAAATATGAAACTGAGAATTGTTGAAGAGCTGTAAAACAGTATATTCGTACGAATCTTCATCTTGGATCAAATATTAGGCAGTTAGTTTTGGAGGGATGAGGACGAATTAGTTAGGGGACGATTAACGGGTATGGATTCTATGGTAAGGAGGATGGAAGATGTGTTAGCAGGGGACGGTCAAATGACTGGATGGTAGTACAAAGTAGATACTTCCATTTATATGGAGAATTAGCCTTGGGGATAAGTAGCTCTAAGTAATGAGTGCCTTTTATTTTGTCGACCACTTTGGCCGGGGTGGCTGGCTGGCTGGGTGCTGTTAAGTAACAAGTCCGAGTTAATATTAGCCTCCTTCCCAGTGTCGGCGTCGACCTAGCCAACCTTGCCTTTGTCCGGGGGAGCTCATTCCGTTGACCAACTTTCTCCCAAGTTGTCGCGCGATCTGATCCGCCTGAGCGAGAAGGTTTCCGTCCATGATGCTATCAAAGCCAGCGGCAAAATTGTCAAGTCTATGGGAGAGTCAGTCATGGCCGACGCCATTTCCCTTACCCTACTATACCCACTCAAAAAATTCATAAACCGGTCTGAGCGAATTGGAATCCACGACAGCTACTTGTGCAGATCTAACTGTTCCTAGGAAGGCAAAAGGCGGGGCCGCTATACCCCTAGAAGGAGAAATGACAGGGACCGGTTTGTGAATTTTTTGAGTAATTAGATACGGTATGATGCAGCTTCTCGACGAGGAGCATCTGGATGTCGATCTCTTTCTCTCTGTCTCTTTAGGCGCATCGTTGTCAACGACATCGTCTTGGCTAAATCGCTTTTGTTGGGGGACAGTCTCTGTAATGACTCGTGGCTTCAAGAGTGGAGGAAACAGACAGTGCCGGCAGGATGAGGAACTTGTGTGTTGAATCGCGATTCATTATATGTTAAACGCTACACCAACCGCCGATGACGCAACGCTCTGGCTCAGTACTACTATATCCAAAATTTCAATGCGCCAGTCATTAATACCCTGCCTGCCCTTAGATTGTTCCCAGGCCCCCATCCCGAGACAAGTCGCTTTATTTTGCGAACCAAGGTCTGATCCATTTCATGCCAATTTCCTTATGATCCTCCTCCGTTATCTCAATGCCGTGTTGAGTTCCCATGCCCTGTTTTGTCGGTTCCGTGTCCTTTTCCAATGATGATGATGTTGCACTGTTTATCGTCGCGCTATGACTATCCTGATTGAGTCTGTTGAACTCTTTGATGCCTCGATGTCCTTGGCAACGGCCATCTGGCTGTTGCTCCTCAAGCTAATATGATTCAAGCTCATTGTGTCGTCGTCCACCATCTTGTCGTTCTGGTTCTGGCTCTTTTTGGTGTGAGTGCGCATGAAGCTTCTCCTCATGGCGGTGTTGCTGATATTGTACGGCGTCCGGTAATTGTTCCCGTCGTCGTCTTCTGGGCGGTTGACGTAGATGCTCTGCTCAGCGTCCTTGAGCAGCCCGATCCGCCGCATCATCCTCTCGAAGGGCGATTTCAGGACGGGCACGCACGCGGCGACGACGCCCAGCTGCTCCTCAACCACGGACCATGTCAGAAGGTTGATGCAGTCCCACCCGGAGTCGGTCATGTCGCTGGCGCCGTATTCTTTGGCATACGTCAGCTTGACTACCGATGCGACGGCCGTGATCACCCCCAGACCCATCAGGAATGCTATGACCAGCTTCTCAACCAGAGGCCGCCGGATGCTCCTGAGAAAAGTGAGCGGGATCCCCGCGAACACGAGGTCCGTGGCCACGGCGATCCCCCCGTTGATCCACATCCCCATGTGCGCGTTGTGGTACCTGCACACGGAAGGCTGGATCCGGTAGTCCCATGACGCCGCGATGGGGCTGCAGAGCGACAGCTGCACGGCGTTGGCGCTGATGGCCGAGGCGACCTGGACGGCGATCATGGCGTACAGGAACACGCGCCACCGCGTCGTGGTCTTGAACCGGAGCAGCAGCAGGGCGATGCTGATCTTGGCCAGGGCGACCCCCCACCCCCACGGCAGCTGGCTGAGGAAGAGCAGCCGCCCAGCCTCGAGGCGGTCGTCCTCGCTGACGTAGTAGTTGTGCCGGCCCGTGCCGTAGGGCGCCGCCGATACGATGAAGCCAAAGTTGAGCGTCGAGATGAGCAGGGCCAACACCACGGTGATGTCGTCCCAGCCGGTGCGCAGCTTGGAGCGGATCCGCGTCGTGATACGCATCGCGATGAGGGCGAACGAGATGACGAAGAGCGTGATCACCGGGCCGAGAAGCTTGCCAAGGTTGGATTCATCGGGCCCTGGGGGTGCACCCTTTGCCAAGTCGTCCATGGCGGCGGCAGTTGGACGCCGGTGGTGCTCGGACACGATGGGGGCAGGTCTTTTTGGAGCCAAACCACACCAACCCCAAATTGATAACGCTAGGAATGGGCGAATGCGTTTGACGATACAGCTCTTACCCTTGCTCGTGCCCTGCCTGGCACGAGTATGGGCATTGGTGTTTTGTGCAGGTCGAGTGTGAGAGTGGCGGGCAAAACCAAGATAAATATCTTGGAAATGGAGGCAACAAACCCTTAATAATTGGTCTGGGGTATTTGCCCGTTTTTGTCGTTGGGCAAACGAGTCGTCAACCGCCCATCACGCCGCCCACTTGCACTTCCTGCCCATGGCGGATGCGTGGCGTCCAGTAGGGGCTGGATCCATGCTGTCCTGTCAGCAGGGGAAAGATTGTGTGAAAAGGGGGGGGGGGGAGGGGTTTGTTTCGTTGGTTGGTCTTCTTTTTTTTTTTTTGTCCCGTGCTTTTGTTTCTTTTGGGTCCCCAATCGGTTCGAACTGCATAAGCTGGACAGCCAGCACGAAGCGCTATTATTTGCCACGTTTTTTTTTTTGTTCCGTCTGCTAGCTGATGTTTTTAGTTTCAAAAAGCAAACCGGAATCTTTTAGTGCTGTCAAAAGTAAAAAGCTCAGACCCAGAAAACAAGGTTTTTCCAGGATGAGAAGTTCGCCACTTCTGGTGGCTTGGTCACTTCCTAAAGCATGCCAAGCGTTGCCAAGCTCCCCAGTTAGTCTGAAGGCAAGAGCGCGCAACAAACAAGGGTGCCCACGCCGCTTGGAGGCGCCAAGTCCCCCTGATTGGTCTCTCCCTCCAGTCAGACGCTGCCGGGACTTGCTCCGCGGGACTTGGTGGCGCAAAATCCCAGCCAACCAGCACATGCCTGCATGAGTGATCGGCGATGAGTTGCCCAGCTTGCCCAGGTAGATTGGCACTTGACATCATTTCCCAGTCATTTCCGTCAGCCTTCGGGTTCGGAACCCAGGCGTGCCAGGGGTGGGGGACCGAGATCATTTCAGAGGCCGGGGATTTTTAATATGACTTGCTGGGTTGGAGGAAAAGAGAAGAGGTGACTCGAAAGCGACGACAAGTATTAGTTAGGTCAACTTGAAATGATGGACAGAAGACGCGTTTATACTCCCAGTTGCGTGCTCTCATTAAGAGGAGAGTATCATGCATCTGTTTGTAGTGGGCTGGATAATGGATTCAATTACCTACCTTACGTCTTGTTCAGGGAAAGAGGGTTTCTAGGTACGCGAGGTAGTTGAAGCACTCGAGCGGAGTGTGGCCAAACTTGGATCGGCCTTAACTTCCATGCCAACGCGGGAATAGAACAACCACTCAAAGAAACATAGTAAACAGAACGAATATGTTCATGTCTAATTATTGCCTTCAAAAAAAAAAAACCTCGACTTCTCAAGATTAAGTAATGGTAAATGTTATGGGGGGAAAGAGTTAATTGTTCCAGGCCAGCAACCTTAATTGGTCCACTGGCGGCCAAATGTGGTGGTGCTTCATCCCAATAAACAAGCAGTGAATTGAAAATGCACACGGGCTACGTAAAAGCTGTCAGGTAAGTCGCTACCAGATTTCCTGTTTTTATATACATATAACGTTATATATATATTTAACCAAATTGTCGCACGCGGCACCCAACTACGCGCCCCACCACGAAACAATTCCGTTCACCCCGCAAGACGGGCGAGTTCGAGGAACTGAACCTTGGTGCCCTTCCAGCTGTGGTCATTTGGGAAATCGAGAGCCACCTGCCCAGGGAGTCGGGTGCTGCCCTTGCCTTCACCAACAAGGGCTTTTACAACATTATGGGCCCGAGATGCTTCCAAGGTCTGAACCGGCAAGAGACGTGTAACCTTTTGCTTCTCCTCGAGCGTGATACCGATATTATGGTCGCATGGTGTGTTGTTATCCGTTTCGTCCCGTTCCCATCGGATCCAGAGAGAATATATATTTATATAATATAGTTGTACATATAGTTATATATATATATACGTATATACTGACCCAGATTCGCACAGCCATTCCTGCCTAAAGCTACACAACCCTTTTGCGCAATGGGACGATGATGGCGTGGACACGCGTAAACCGACCCCCAAACTTCTGCGGTACCAATCTGGCCCACTTGAACTTGTTGAGGACGTGGGCTACTCGCCTTAATATAAGGAGCGACTGACTTGCACGGTCAAGTCCAAGGGCCAACACCCATATCTGCCGCGCGAGATCACATCCGCTGCTTGCCGCTTCATCGCCAAGCGGTACATCCAAATACCAGCCTTACTCCGACGCCTTGTCCATGGCCGCTCGCAGCATGTCATTCCGCCTACCCGACTTCAAAATGTTCAAGACCACAACGCTGAAGATGGTCCATGGCAGTCTCTTGCTCCGAACCGACATCTTCATCGCCCCCTTTACCCCAGCCGACATATTCGCAACCCTCTTTACCCCGGACCGCCATATCAGTGGGCGCGCATCCTATCTTCTGCACCAAGTCCTGACCGCCGCAGAGCACAAGCCGTGCAGACACCACCTCTGGAGCTGCTATGGACTTGAGATGGAGAGCCAGTATAGAAAGGAGCACAGCCATCCATCTTCAAGTTACGGGGAACTCTGGGACAACCCAGGAAGGAAATTTTTCGTTGAGATGGATGAATTCGCTACCAGTCACGATGGCAACCACTGTAACAAAAATAAGCCCCTGCCCGATTACGCTTTGTACTATCAACGGCGTTTCCATAAGGACAAGTGCTACAACAAGGACCCTGTTCCACAAGACGCCGTCGAGAATTTGCCAAGTTCTGGTTCTCACAACGTGGAAGGACCTGGGCGGCATCGGCCCGCAAGGCGTCGTAAAGGGGGCGACGCACTCTCACCCTACTGCGGTCCATTCACTCAATGCCGTGTGAATTTCCGCGCTCATGGCTTACCGATCTCAAAGCTGACATCTTGAAGGGGCGCGAAGGGGCATCGGCTTTGAATCGAGCCATATACAGAGCGTTTGAGGGCGGCGTGACGGAAGCTGTCCCTCCTCCAAGGGAAGGCAAGCGCGATGCCAATGGCAACCTTGTCGTGCAGCATCCCCGCAACTCCCCCATTCACACACCAAGTATCGGCCGCCGGGCTTTGGCTGTCTTGAACAGGGGACCAAATGTGCGGGATGAGAACTGGACTCGGTTTAATGTCTTTGGTTAGGTGTTCAACACAGCCTGGCTACATGTACCCGTTGGGGCTAGAATCGCCTCTAAGAGCACTACCTTACTCTTACGCTCTTGGTTCGAGGGAATTTAGCTCCGACAAGTAGATAGCTAGCGACTATTTTTAATGATTGTTATCAAAATATTCAGTACCTAGGTGGATTTGTCTGGCCAAAATGGATGGACAAGGGTGTTTATTTCAGAGGGTGTGGATTGCCCGGTAATTTAGTTGAGAGGGATACGGATTGAGCATCTTCCAGCTCAGATGGGAGGATTAGATTGCACACGTTGTACCAAGTATGAGTTCCGTAGTCCCTACACTTACAAGTATAGCCAGTAGTCAGATGGACCTTGAGCTAGAGAAATGTGAGTCAGACTCTACTTTAAGGTCTCAAGACCCCTCCGCCGTGTTGAAAAGGGGATATCCGCATCCCCCAGGCACACAGTGACACACACAACACAACACATGTCCTATGAACTAGTCTAGGTTTTCTGACATTACTACCACTGAAACGGCTGGCCTTGACCAGCTGACCCGATCATCGGCCAATGTGCACACCTCAAAAAAGTGTCACAACTGTGGAAAACAACAAGATAAAACAAAGACAATGGCAAACCAAACATGACGAATTAAATACCCTTCGTATAAAAGTACCTAAAGAAACATTCCCTCCCGGCCGAGCCACTCTCAATAGTAGTTTCATGGCTAAAAGAAAAGGGGAAAATGAAAAACGGGTAGTGAGTTGCTCCCCCAATGAGAAGAGAAACACTCCTATTTTAAGATCCCTCAACTCCCTCTGCCGTGTCTGAACGCACCCAACTTAGAAATGTGTCAGACCTCCAAAAGTGGCGGACCTCAAGTCAGCAAGACCATTTAGCTGCAACACAAAGAAACAAATCTATATCATCCACCGGCCGAACCGCTGTATATCCTCGGCCGCACACTCCATATCCCTCCTCATCCAGTCAATCCCCGCCTGCCTCGCCCTCGTCGGCAACATCCAGTCCACAACCCTCACCATCCACACCAAAACCACATATCCCATCCACGCCACCCGCCCATCCGGGTCCGGCAAGCCATACGCCTCGCGCAGCCGCGGGGGCAACCACCGCGCCATCATCAGCCTCATGGCCGGCAACACGCCCATCCAAGCCAGCCACCACGGCAGCGCCAACTCATACAGCAGGATCCTCGCCGCCCTGCGCGCCGCCGGCGTCATCTCCAGACTCTCCACTTTCTCTTCATAATACCCCTCCAACTCGTCCCACGACCGCGGCCACATCTCCGCAGGCATATCCAGCGCCGTGGCGAACCGCTTAAACTCGGCAGTCAGCACCTCCCTCTCCATCGGCCCCACGCTCCCAACGAACCCAAATCGCAACTCCTGCCTAGCACGCAGCGCGGCAACCAGCATCGTCACGGCCGTCCACTTCTGCAGCTCCGCGTCGGCGGCATCGTACCCTTTTCCGCGGACAAAGGAGTGCTGTTTCTTCACCATGCCGCAGATCGCGCCCCTCTGGGCGTTCGGGGTCCCGTGGACCACGGCGAGCACAAACGCCGAGGTGCGTCGCAGTCGCGAGACAGGGTGTGTGGCGAAGCGCGAGTGCGCGCACGAACCTAGGGCGATTCCCGGGGCGGCGAACTGTAGTAGGATGGCCAAGGGCCCCCCAGTCCAGCCGACGAGGTCATCGCAGGACGCGGCTAGTATGGCGAAGGAATGGTTGCTGCTGCTGCCCCGGAGTGGCAGTGGTAGTGGTTGTGGTGGTGACGGGTTGGAACGACTTGGAAGAAGACGCCACCGGGAAGAAGATGAAGAAGAAGATGACGAAGAAGAAGAAGAAGGGGGGATAATGCCAGTAGTGGTGATGGTGGTGATGGACTTGCTGGACTCGCCGGTATGGGTCGCGTGTTCAGCATCGTGCTTGAAAGCGCTCATCATCCTACTACCCGAGGAGGGGACGGCAAAGGACGACCGTATTGGCCGTTTTCCTGATAAAGTCGAGTTCGACAATGGTTGCCATGCCGCTGCTGTTGAAGGATTCATTTTTTTTTTATCACCGCTGGTTGGTGTTCCTGGTTGTACAACTGGAAGTTCGGTTTGACAAGGACATGCCATAAGTCTAGTCCCCACTCGGTAAGGTACTTGTGTTTGATTACCTACGTACGTGGCACAAAGGAACTTCAGGCCCTGTGTACCATGGGATCCGTCATATTTCTGCTGTGTATCTTCTCAGGTCTGTTGGGGAATAGCTAAAAACAAGAAAAAGAGTTTGGACAACAAGCGAAAAAAAAACAAAAAAACAGCGGAAATGAGCACAGCCAGGAGCGTACAGCATTTCATGAAAAGATAAAATTCCGGAAATACCACCAGTAGCAACGCTCCTTCGCCCGTCCACGATGGGTATAGCGCAATGTATTCTGACCACTATCGATGCATCGAAACGATAAGAGTCATCACCATTTACGTGACGATAGCCAGCTAGTCTAGTAGCGGAATAGCCGAGTTGATAGAAAAAAACTGGGTCTGCTATTATTGGCCTGATCTATCCGAAGTGAGACGGACATCCCTTTCCTACATAGAATCGGGTGCCAAGCCGGGCTTGCTTACGGCCCAACTTTGAACCCGGGTAAGGCTCCTGCCGGCGACTAGAACACATGGGGCGATTGGGTCCTGATGATTATCGATCATGTCAGCTGAGTCGAGGAGTTAGGGGGTAATGCCGCTGACGTGCAGAGCGTGGTCAACCAATGAAGCCAAAGTAGAGGCTGTCAAAGTTAGACTCATATGCAAAGGTTTTAGGCTGCACCCTGGAAGCGAAGTTTGGTTTCCAAGGCGAGATGTGGGCATTATTTCTATCTATAGTACTTGACGAGCATTCCCGGGAAAAGATTGCTACAAAAGGAAGACCGCTTCCTCAACACCAAAATGGGGTTCTTTCACGTCCTGCAGAAAGCGAGAGGACTGAATGAGGCGCAGAGAAGTGTGAAGGTAAAGGCAAAACCTAGAAAAAAATTGGATGTACAAACTTTCACTCCAGAGCTCTAGGCATCCGACTATTCGTCAACCTTAGTAACATCAGCTCGCAATAATGAACCCCCCTTTACCAGTTCGCCAACATGGCAGCGCCGCCAAAGAGTGCCACAACCACCAAAGCACCATTTTTCATTGGAGCAGCGAGGGCAGTGGCCGCTGCAGGAATGACCGTGACTGTAGCAGTAGCGGTAGGTGAGGGACCGTTGACCCCCGAGGTGAAGGGAACGCCACCTGTAGTGCTAGCACCGCTGAATGCAGGAGCCTGAGTGGCAGCGGTCGGATTCGGGGCATTTGTCGTATTATCCGGGTTCAAGACACTGGCGTGAAGCTGTGTTAGCCAAGCTGAGATAATATCTCACATGAAGGGGGGTCTGGACTCAACTTGTCGATGATATGGACCACGCCGTTTTCGCACAGCAGATTGGTCTGCAGGATCTTGGCACTATTGACAAAGATGTTGCCACCCTCCACTTTGAATTTGACGTCAGTTCCCTGGGACGTTGTCTGGCTGCTGTTGGTAATCATGCCGCTGTACAGGACTTTGCCTTTGATAACGTGGTAGCCCAAAACATTGCTGAGGTCATCGGCAGTCATCTTGGCAATCAGGCTGCCAATGGCATCAAAGCCTGCATTGCTGGGCGCCAAGATGGTCACCTCGTTTTCTTGGTTGAGAGTGTTCACGACCCCTGCCTGATTCATTGCCCCCACGGCGGCGGTAAGGTTAGCGGATGTAAGAGTGGTGGTCAGGTTGGATGGAATCGCGAGGGCTTTGTCGATGACATGGACAGTGCCTCCGGTGTAGTTAAAGTTCTGGAATTTGACATTTTTGTCAGCTGTGTCTGGGTACGCGATGCTAGTGCTGCTAACAGAGAGAAAGGAAAAAAAAAAAAGGAAAGAGAGACAAACCGATGTTTGAACCTTGGACTCTGTCCCGGAGCCCGAGTAGAATTTGACGTCCCCATTCTCCGAACGTCCCTCCACCCTCTGCCCACCAGTCACGTTGGTATATGACGCATTGCTCAACAAGGTCCGAGGGAACATGGGCGAGTCTGCATTCGTGAAGTTAGAGGTGTAGTATGTGCCGTTGAAGATGTGGTAGTTGAGAATGGCAGTGAGCACCCCAGAGTCGGCCGCAATCTGATCGTCAAAGGCTGAGCTGCCCAACAAAGCACTCAAGGCGGCATTGCTCGGAGCTAGAATTGTGACGTTGGAAGTGTTGATGAGGGTGTCGAAGAGAGCCTGTTGACTCGCCAGATAGTTGTTGAGGATAGACAAGGTGGCGTTCTGTGTATACAATACATCAGTCAATGTCTTGGCCGAGACACCGATGGCGAGAGCCAACGGGTGAAGAGGCCGTGACAGCATGATCTGAGTTGCCTGGGAATGGGTCAAGAAACGAAGATCAAATGAACAAGTTGCTGTTGCAGACAGAGGAGGAAGACTGCTACGTGGCTCTCAGACAGTCGTGAAGAAACGGAAACCGAGCACGAAATCACAAGAAAGAGAGAAGCAGCCTAGTGACATGACTCTTTGAGCAAGACCCTGCAGAAAGGGATATCACACAGTTCGTCCACGCACATTCCTGTGGGGAAGCTTTGGAGGTTTGCCTCCAACGCCTTGCATATCTTGCATGCATTCATGGAAGTATGTTACCCCGAGATGCTACAAAGTCAGCTGCGCCTCGCCGGTCCTTGGACCCTAAGCCAGTACTCCAACAACGACCAGCCTCAATACCATCACTGACACAGTTTGTATGGTGACAAGAACACAGAGTTCATTCCGGCATATGACGTCATGGTTCTTGGCAATGTGATTGCGTGCATCTCTCTGTGCAATCAACCAAAGCTTGAGAGAACTCGTCCGGCAGCTGGTATCGGTGTGTGGCTGGGAAATAACCTGGCAGATATAAAAATCAGGGACATGGAGCCTTGTTATGCTTTTCTCGGGCCTTGCTATCGAAAAGAAGGGACTTGTAACCCGACACGCCGACATGCTGATCCCGAGAGGCATTTAGGGCATGTTCCTGCATTGTAGCGCTGGTGCTAACGGTAGCACATCGGACGTCCGCAAGCCTGCGAAAGCCGAGCTGTTGGCCGGCTTGATCAAATTGGGGGGGGGGGGGGGGGGCAGGAAAAGAAAGGGTTGAAACAACATGGAAAAAGAAAAGAAAAACGTGAAGATTTCGGGTTTTACCATGAGCCATGGGATGATCCACAATAATGGTTCTCCTACGGAAGAAAAATGCGAGAATGGTGGAAGGAATTGGAGCGGAACCAAACTGCCCAAGAAATTTTGGGGACAAAGTTTGAACTTCGAACGCGCTAGCGCCTGCCTTGCTTTGCATTTCACACGCACACACACGTGTCTTTCCTCGAGGCAGGAACGAACAGTCACTATCCCACCCACCGCCTTCTTGAGGGGAACTAGGGAAGTGAATCACTTCCAAAGATTAGCAATGGACCTCGATCCTCGACAGGCCCGAGCCGATCCCGCAGAGGTGTCGTCCTTGCCAGAATCTCGCCCTCCGACCTGACCTCGATCTCCTCAGGCCAAGCACAGGCAAACTGGCATCGCGCCGGACACCAGACTCGAGCCTTCCGCGATAACCACACTTCCCATTCCATCGAACCCCAGTGGCCCCACCAATTCAAGCAAATGGGAATTTGAAGAAACTACAATCAGCTTCCAGTTCGCGTACTAATTATTAAATGAGCGGCTATTACAACAACGCTTCATTACCCGGATTTGCTCCGCACCCACCTTCTCTCTCTTATATCTTACCAACTTGTTTGGGGGGGGGGGGGGGGGGGGGGGGGGGGGGGGGGGGGGGGGGGGGGGGGGGGGGGGGGGGGGGGGGGGGGGGGGGGGGGGGGGGGGGGGGGGGGGGGGGGGGGGGGGGGGGGGGGGGGGGG